>CAEGAF010171917.1:0-11232 GCA_903067075.1 Micropoecilia bifurca
GAGTTACTGGTTACTGGTGTTACTGGTTACTGGTGCTACTGGTGTTACTGGTGTTACTGGTTACTGGTGTTACTGGTGTTACTGGTTACTGGTGTTACTGGTGTTACTGGTTACTGGTGTTACTGGTGTTACTGGTGTTACTTGTTACTGGTGTTACTGGTGTTACTGGTGTTACTGGTGCTACTGGTGTTACTGGTGTTACTGGTGTTACTGGTTGCTGGTGTTACTGGTGCTACTGGTGTTACTTGTTACTGGTGTTACTGGTGTTACTGGTGTAACTGGTTACTGGTGCTACTGGTGTAACTGGTGTTACTGGTGCTACTGGCGTTACTGGTTACTGGTGCTACTGGTGTAACTGGTGTTACTGGTGTTACTGGTTACTGGTGTTACTGGTGTTACTGGTTACTGGTGCTACTGGTGTTACTGGTGTTACTGGTGCTACTGGTGTTACTGGTGTTACTGGTGTTACTGGTGCTACTGGTGTTACTGGTGCTACTGGTGTAACTGGTGCTACTGGTGTTACTGGTGCTACTGGTGTAACTGGTGCTACTGGTGTAACTGGTGCTACTGGTGTAACTGGTGCTACTGGTGTTACTGGTGTTACTGGTTACTGGTGTTACTGGTTACTGGTGTTTCTGGTGTTACTGGTTACTGGTGTTACTGGTTACTGGTGTTACTGGTGTTACTGGTTACTGGTGTTACTGGTTACTGGTGTTACTGGTTACTGGTGCTACTGGTGTTACTGGTTACTGGTGTTACTGGTTACTGGTGTTACTGGTTACTGGTGTTACTGGTTACTGGTGTTACTGGTGTTACTGGTTACTGGTGTTACTGGTTACTGGTGTTACTGGTTACTGGTGCTACTGGTGTTACTGGTTACTGGTGTTACTGGTTACTGGTGTTACTGGTTACTGGTGTTACTGGTTACTGGTGTTACTGGTGTTACTGGTTACTGGTGTTACTGGTTACTGGTGTTACTGGTTACTGGTGCTACTGGTGTTACTGGTTACTGGTGTTACTGGTTACTGGTGTTACTGGTTACTGGTGTTACTGGTTACTGGTGTTACTGGTGTTACTGGTTACTGGTGTTACTGGTTACTGGTGTTACTGGTGTTACTGGTGCTACTGGTGTTACTGGTGTTACTTGTTACTGGTGTTACTGGTGTAACTGGTTACTGGTGCTACTGGTGTAACTGGTGTTACTGGTGCTACTGGTTACTGGTGCTACTGGTGTAACTGGTGTTACTGGTGTTACTGGTTACTGGTGTTACTGGTGCTACTGGTGTTACTGGTTACTGGTGCTACTGGTGTTACTGGTGCTACTGGTGTTACTGGTGTAACTGGTGCTACTGGTGTAACTGGTGCTACTGGTGTAACTGGTGCTACTGGTGTTACTGGTGCTACTGGTGTAACTGGTGTTACTGGTGTAACTGGTGCTACTGGTGTTACTGGTGCTACTGGTGTAACTGGTGCTACTGGTGTTACTGGTTACTGGTGTTACTGGTTACTGGTGTTACTGGTGTTATTGGTGTTTCCGTCCCGACGGACCGTCTTCACTCCGACCGCAGCAGCAACACGTTGCTACCGTTGAGCAAACCAACAGTCATGAGCCCGAAACCGGGTTTGAGTCGCCATGACGACCTGTTGAACCCGGAGGCTTTACCAGCCTTGCACGTTCTGCTAGAGGATTTTTGGGGATGATTTGTTGTAATGAATGTGTGAAGCTGCTTGTTGCCCGGATCAGAACCGGTCATGTTCTGGACAGAACCCGGTTGCTGTTTGTTCAGGTCCATGAATGTCCTGTCAGTGTTTGTATCTTATCTTGCGGACCAAACCGACCCGATCTGCAGTCCAGAGGTCAGCTGCTCACCTCACTGCTTTGGTCCAGAACGTTTTTACCGGTTTTAGCTTCTTTTTGACATTTTGATCCTCTAAACGGTTTTATTTTCCAGAACTGAGGAACATGTGGGCTGGTACCAGACGGCCCGGTTCTGTTCAGAGGCTCTTCGTTTTATTGAAGCTCCCTGTGAATCTGACCTGATAACAGCATCAGGTCGTTGCACTTTGGTCTCTGTTGGGTAAAGATATTAACCAAAGATCAGAGGAATGCATGACGGGTCACTTTATTGGACCTTTGTCCAGGTTCTACAGAACAACCGTCCTGGTTGATGATCTCTAAAACAAAAACATTTCCTTTGAAATTCCCAGAACTTGACTGCAGCCAAAGTCCAAAGAATTGTTTAAAGACGACCTAAGACTTTTGCACAGCGATGCGTTTCAAACAGACGGTCGATGCTGATGATGGCGTCACACTGACCCTCCTTCCTGTTTCTGCAGAGGTCCGGCTCGCTGGCAGGGGTTCCCATCTCGGGGGTAAGGGGCTCCTGGTGGACCGTCCAGTCCAGGTTCTGCCGGTTCCGTCTCGGCCGGTTCCTCCAGAACCTGACGGTGTCGTTGTCTCTCAGTGTCTCGGTGATCAGTCAGCAGCCCTGGTCGGTCAGATGTGCTTTGAGGAGGGCCAGGCCAAAAACACGTACGGGACGGGATGCTTCCTGCTGAGGAACACAGGAACCAAGGTGGGAACCGTCAGAACCTTCAGAACCGTCAGAACCGTTTCCTACGGTCCAAACTGAGCTGGTTGTCTTCTGGTGATCCTGGCAGCCGGTGATGTCTGAACACGGCCTGATCACCACAGTCGCCTACAAGCTGGGGAGGGACAAGCCGGCCTGCTACGCGCTGGAGGTGGGACATGTTGGCTCTTCACTGGGTTTGTCCGTCCAACGGGTCGGGACCAGGGGACGTCCAGGCCCTGCAGGGGGAGACGGCCAGGTCCAGATCCGTCCCGGTAAACCAGAGGACAGCCGGACTGCAGACGGCTGGACATTACAGTCCTCAAGTCCTGCTGCTTGACAGCAGAATGTTGGATGACAACCGAAAACCCCAGACAGCTGATGAGGCTGGATGAAGTTGGATGAAGATGGATGAAACTGGATGAGGTTGGATGAGGCTGGCTGAGGTTGGATGAAGCTGGATGAGGTTGGATGAGGCTGGATGAGGCTGGATGAGGTTGGATGAGGTTGGATGAAGCCGGTCATAATGTAAAGCCTGATTCGCTGTTTCTCTGCAGGGTTCGGTGGCCATAGCAGGCGCTGTGATTCGCTGGCTGAGGGACAACATGTGTCTGGTCCAGTCGTCCTCTGAGATCGGTAAATCCTGAGCCTGTAAATCCTGAACCTGTAAATCCTGAGCCTGTAAATCCTGAGCCTGTGATTCTGGAAGCCGGTTCTGGTTCTGGTCCCAGGAGCAGGAAGCTGCTGTTGGGAGCAGCTGAGTTTTTCCCCCTGTGGTTTCAGAGCAGCTGGCGGCTGAAGCAGGATCGTCCTGCGGCTGCTGCTTCGTCCCGGCCTTCTCCGGCCTCTACGCGCCCTACTGGGAGCCCAGCGCCAGAGGGTGAGACCCCCGACCCGCCGGGTCCAGTCCGGACCTGCCGCCTCTAACCTCTGCTTGTTCCCAGCATCATCTGCGGCTTGACCCAGTTCACCAACAGGAGCCACTTGGCCTTCGCCGCCCTGGAGGCCGTTTGCTTCCAGACCAGAGAGGTGAGCCGCCGAACAGAACCTGGTTCTGCTGAGGTCCAGTCGGAGTCTGATGGTGGTTCCGCCAGATCCTGGACGCCATGAACCAGGACTGCTGCGTCCCGCTGCCGGCGCTGGGCGTCGACGGCGGCATGACGGGGAACCGGCTGCTGATGCAGCTGCAGGCCGACATCCTCTGCATCCCCGTCGGTGAGAACGGGTCGCTGGGTTCAGGCCCGGTTCTGGTTCTGATCCCGTCTTCCCTGGTTCAGTGCGGCCCAGCATGGCGGAGACCACGGCTCTGGGAGCAGCCATGGCGGCCGGCGCCGCCGAGGGCGTGGAGGTCTGGAGCCTGGACCCGGATCGGCTGCCGGACGTCTCGGCCGAGCGATTCCAGCCTCGGATCAACACCCAGGGTCAGAACCAGAACCAGAACCACACACCAGTCACCAGGCCTGGACCAGAACCAGAACCACACACCAGTCACCAGGCCTGGACCAGAACCAGAACCAGACACCTGCTGGTCATGCAGACACCAGAACCAGAACCAGGCCTGCAGGGTCCAGGGTCTCTACTTCACACCTGGTCGGGTTCTGAGCAGAACCTGGACCAGGGAGACGGTCGGAGCTGCAGGCCTGCATCCCTCCAGAACCAGAACCGTCCGGATCCTTTTGACCGACAGCATTAAACTATCAGTCAGCTGCTATTTAGACCCGTCAAATTATAGTTTTACTTTAGTTAATCGCTGAGTCCAGATCATCACACATGAAGCAGAACCTCTAATAACCTTAATGATCTGCTGGTGGATCTGAAAACCTCATTGTTAGAGATTTTCTTAAACCTGCAATAAAAAGAGAACCACAGACGACGTATATGAGTGTTTAACCAAACTTCTGCAGGAGACAGTGAGCTGCTGCTCCGTGTGTTCTGTCCCCTTCAGTTTGATAAGATGAGGTGTGAACAGGAATGGGGGTGAAACCCACATCCTACCTTCACAGCAGGATGTAAATTCAGACAGAGACACAGAAACTCAATTAACAGACATGTTTACAGCTCAGGATCATCACAGGAAGATCTAAGTCTCCATCTTTAATCTGATACTTGATTAAGGAAGATTTAACTGTCTCCACAGTTTCAACTAATTTGAACACTAAACTTCTAAATAGCAAAACTAGTAATATTACAAATGTAAGAATGATAACATAATTTTTCTAACACTCATCAGTCCGTTGGTTCTGATCCGAACCCATCAGCTTCTACCAGGACCAGATGTTGTGTCTCCTGGAGGGAAACGTCTTCAGCTCCATCCTGCGTCACTAATTAACTTCCAGATGTTTCTAAGGCTCAAGAGCCGCCAGGCAGAGACACGATCTGACCAGCTGCTGCCACCTAGTGGCTGTTTCTGCTCCTACTGACCTGCGTCTCTCTGTCCGTCTCTGTCCATCTGTCCGTCTCTCTGTCCATCTGTCCGTCTCTCTGTCCATCTGTCCGTCTCTCTGTCCCCCAGACAGCCAGTCTCGTTTCGCTCGTTGGAAGGAAGCCGTCCAGAGATCCATGAACTGGGAGACGTCAGAGTCCAGTAGCACCAGTAACGGTGAGCCGCCGCCGCGCTGATGGACCAGAACCGGAACCAGAACCAGAGTCTGACTGGCCCCACTGGTCGGCCTCAGGCTGAGCGGCGCCCCCTGCTGGCCTGGTCCGGCGCGCTGCATGGTGCCGGTTCTGATGGGTTCAGAACCGGCTCGGTTCTGCCTGTCGGTGTGTGAAGGTGGACCGACCCACCTGGTTCAAACCGATCGACCCGGTTCAGACAGCTGCTGTTGCTCCAACAGAACCGGGTCTACAGGTTCTGATCCTGCTCCGTTTCTCCTCACAGGTCGGCAGCAGCCATCCAGCTGAGTCCGATTGGTGGTACCGGTACCGGTACCAGGTACGGCGCTGGTTCTGGAGATGAAACCGACCCTGGAGCTTCTGAACAGGAAGCAGGACCGTCAGAACCAGAACCTTTGGTCTCGGACCTCTTATGGTCCAGATGAAGGTTCGGTCCAACTTCACTCGGCAGAACCTCAGCCAGAGACCCGGTTCCGACCCGGTTCCGACCCACTGTGAACATTTTTATATTCAAAGGGAAATAAAATCTGGAAACGATCAACAGAAGTTTAGGAGAAACGAATCGTGGAAAAGTTTTAATATGTCTGAGATAAATTGTCTTCCTGAGATACTTGATCAACTGAAGAAACAGAATAAAAATAATATGCTGTCCTAGTCAAAGTCTGAGGGGAAATAAAGTTGAGAAACACAAAGAAGTTTGTTTCCTTTATTAGAAAAGTTGAGTTTAACAGGACATGTACAGGAGGTGGGGGGGGGTGTGCTCTGGTTGGGGGGGGGGGGGGGGGTCTGGGGCCCCCCCCCCGTCTCCCCCCCGCAGGGGCTTAACTGCCGCCTGTCCCCCCCCCCCCCCCCCCTCTGATGCCCCCCCCCCGTCTCCCCCCTCAGCGGCTGAACTGCCGCCTGTCCCCCCCCCCTCTGCTGACGTGTTTGAAGATCCTGGCCTTCCTGACGTTCTTGGCCTTCTGGTAGCCGAAGCCGCCGCCGCCGCCGCGTTTCTGCAGCTTCAGGCCTCGGCTGCTGTGGACGTCTGCAGGGGGCGGAGTCAAGGTAACCATGGAAACCAGGACGCTTACATCACAAACACTGACCCAGAGTCAGACTGAACTGGATCAGGATTTAACATTTGGGAATTTAGAGGTTTTTCTCCAATCAGAGCAAAATATCTGATTAAAATATTTAAAGATTCCAGTTGGACTTTCTGCTTGGTACTGCGGTCCGGTCCGGTCCGGTCCGGTCCAGAGATGAGGAGCTGTGAGGTTCTGATCGGACCGAGCAGAGAAGGATACTGAGGTCGACGTACGGCGGCACGGCGAAGCCGAAGGACAGCGCCACCATGGGGAGGCTGAGGGTGGCGACGCTGTAGATCTGCTTCAGGGAGTGAGAGTCATAGGCTCTGACATACGACCTGTAGGCCTCCTGGGCCGAACGCTGCAGGTAGAAGTTCTTCTCTATCAGCTTCTGCAGCTGGCGGGGCAGAACGGGTCAGAACGGGTCAGAACGGGTCAGAACCAGGAACAGGAACAGGAGCAGAACCAGGAACAGAACCAGGAGCAGAACCAGGAACAGGAACAGAACCAGGAACAGGAACAGAACTAAGAACAGAACCAGGAACAGAACCAGGAACAGAACCAGGAGCAGAACCAGGAACAGGAGCAGAACCAGGAACAGAACCAGGAACAGGAACAGGAGCAGAACCAGGAACAGAACCAGGAACAGGAACAGAACCAGGAACAGGAACAGAACTAAGAACAGAACCAGGAACAGGAACAGGAGCAGAACCAGGAACAGAACCAGGAACAGGAACAGAACCAGGAACAGGAACAGAACTAAGAACAGAACCAGGAACAGAACCAGGAGCAGAACCAGGAACAGAACCAGGAACAGGAACAGAACCAGGAACAGAACCAGGAACAGAACCAAGAACAGAACCAGGAACAGAACCAGGAACAGGAACAGAACCAGGAACAGAACCAAGAACAGAACCAGGAACAGAACCGGTTCTCACCTGAGGCTGGATGTCAGAGATCTTGCTCCAGGAGAACTCGAACTCGCTCAGCGGGACCTGAAGCAGAGAGCAGAGCCAGGGGTCAGCGGGGGTCAGAGGTCAGTCAGGGGTCAGTGGGGGGTCAGAGGTCACCTTGGCCTGCTTCAGGAAGCGCAGGAAGCCGAGCTCCTGGGGCCGCAGGATGAGCAGCGCGTGGCCGCGGCCGTCGATGCCTCTGGCGGTTCTGCCGACCCGGTGGATGTACTCCTGAGGACGGACGGGTCAGAGGTCAGAGGTCAGAGCCCGGGCCGCCCCCCCCCCTCCCGGTGCCGACCTTGGGGTCGTCCGGCGGGTCGTACTGGACGATCCAGTCGACCTCTGGGATGTCCAGGCCGCGCGCCGCAACGTCGGTGCAGAGCAGGATGCCGGACTCAGCGTTGCAGAACTGGAAGAAGGTGGTTGTGCGTTTCGTCTGCTTCTGCTTGCCCTGTGGGGGAACCGGGTCGGAACCGGGTCAGAACCGGGTCAAACCGGGTCAGAACCGGGTCGGAACCGGGTCAAACCGGGTCAAACCAGGTCGGAACCGGGTCAAACCGGGTCGGAACCAGGTCGGAACCGGGTCGGAACCAGGTCAGAACCGGGTCAAACCAGGTCAAACCAGGTCGGAACCGGGTCAGAACCGGGTCGGAACCGGGTCAAACCGGGTCGGAACCGGGTCGGAACCGGGTCAAACCGGGTCAGAACCGGCCGGGCGGCGGCTCACATGGATGGCCAGGACCGGCAGGTCGATGTAGTTCAGCAGCTCGTAGTGGAACTTGACCGACATGCAGGAGGAGAAGAAAACCATCAGCTTCTTCCTGCGGTTCTTCTTCAGGAAGGTGAACAGCAGCAGGAAGCGCTTCTCCGACGGACACACGACGTAGCCCTGCAGGGTCAGAGGTCAGCCGGGGTCAGCCGGGGTCAGCCGGGGTCGGCCGGGGTCAGCGGTCAGAGGCCCACCTGCTCCAGCCCGTCCACCGTGGCGCTGTCCTTGTGGTCGTCCACGCCGACGTACAGCGGCTCCTTCTTCAGCGAGATCCGGGCCAGGTCTTCCACGCGGCGCGTCTGAGTGGCCGAGAACAGCATCGTCTGCCGTTTCTCTGCGGACGGGAGACGGGTGAGCCGGGGTCAGGGGTCACAGGGCGGCGCTGCGGCCGGACCTACTGGGCAGCAGCTTGACGATCTGCTTCAGCTCCTCCTCGAAGCCGACCTCCAGGATCCGATCCGCCTCGTCGATGATCAGGCACTGCAGGTTCTTGAACATGAAGCCCGGCGTGTTCTGAGGAGACAGCAGGTCAGCCAGAGGTCGACCAGAGGTCAACCAGAGGTCAACCGGAGGTCAACCGGAGGTCAGCCGGAGGTCAACCGGAGGTCAGCCGGAGGTCAACCGGAGGTCAGCCGGAGGTCAACCGGAGGTCAACCAGAGTTCAACCGGAGGTCAACCAGAGGTCGACCAGAGGTCAACCGGAGGTCAACCAGAGGTCGACCGGAGGTCAACCAGAGGTCGACCGGAGGTCAACCAGAGTTCAACCGGAGGTCAACCAGAGGTCAGCCAGAGGTCAACCGGAGGTCAGCCAGAGGTCAACCAGAGGTCAGCCAGAGGTCAACCGGAGGTCAACCAGAGTTCAACCAGAGGTCAACCAGAGGTCGACCAGAGGTCAACCGGAGGTCAGCCGGAGGTCAACCAGAGGTCAACCGGAGGTCAACCAGAGGTCAGCCAGAGGTCAACCGGAGGTCAACCAGAGGTCGACCAGAGGTCGACCAGAGGTCAACCGGAGGTCGACCGGAGGTCGACCAGAGGTCAACCAGAGGTCAACCGGAGGTCAACCGGAGGTCAACCAGAGGTCAACCGGAGGTCAACCAGAGTTCAACCGGAGGTCAACCAGAGGTCAACCGGAGGTCAGCCAGAGGTCAACCGGAGGTCAGCTGGAGGTCAGAGGTCGACCAGAGGTCAACCGGAGGTCAGAGGTCGACCAGAGGTCAACCGGAGGTCAACCGGAGGTCAGCCGGAGGTCAACCAGAGGTCAACCGGAGGTCGACCGGAGGTCAGCCGGAGGTCAACCAGAGGTCAGCCTGAGGTCAACCTGAGGTCAACCAGAGGTCAGCCGGAGGTCAACCGGAGGTCGGCCGGTCCGGCCTGCGCCGCCTCACCTGCAGGTGGTCCAGCAGGCGGCCCGGCGTGGCCACCAGGATGTTGACGCCGTTGCCGAGCCGCTGGGCCTCGGCGGAGCGGTTGCTGCCGCCCATGATGAGGCCGAAGGTGTGAACGTCGTGAGCCATCAGCTCCTTCATCACGCCGTACGTCTGCATGGCCAGCTCCCGCGTCGGGGACAGGATCACCACGCCCGTACCTGGGGGGCGGAGCCTCAGCGTGAGGGGGCGGGGCGAGGAGGCGGAGCCTCGGGAGGCGGAGCCTCGGGAGGCGGAGCCTCGGGATCAGACTCACCGTTCCTGGGCATGAACTTGAGCTTGTTGATGAGCTCGACGGACGGGATGAGGAAGGCCAACGTTTTGCCGCTGCCGGTTTTCGCAGCAGCCAGAATGTCTCTGAGGAGAAACACGGGGTGAGCTGATGATGTCATCGTCAGGCCCTGATGACGTCACCGGCCTGCAGCTCACCTGCCCTCCAGCAGGGGGCGGATGGTCTTGTGCTGGATCTCGGTCATGTGTTCGAAGCCCATCTCCTCGATCGCCCTCAGCAGGTGGTCGCACACCAGGCCGGTGAGGGAGGCGAACGAGGTGTCCTCGAACGCGCCTGAGCAGAAAGCAGCAGCTCAGCGTCTTCCTGCAGCTCTTCTTCTTCTACTGCAGAGTCCATGTCAGCCTGGAGGCGGCGCCACCTGCTGGCTCCTACCTGTCAGTCCTGTGGGCAGTTCAGGCTCCTCTTCCTCCTCGGCTTCATCGTTAAGGTCTCCTGCATCCTCCTCTTCCTCATCCTCCTCTTCCTCCGTCCTGAGCTTCTTCTCCGCTGAAACTGAAACATCAAACCAGTGAACCCAGTGAAACCAGTGAACCCAGGGAAACCAGTAAACCCAGTAAACCCAGTAAACCAGTAACCCAGTAACCCAGTAAACCCAGTAAACCAGTAACCCAGTAACCCAGTAAACCCAGTAACCCAGTGAACCCAGTAACCCAGTAAACCCAGTAAACCAGTAACCCAGTAACCCAGTAACCCAGTAAACCCAGTAAACCAGTAAACCCAGTGAACCCAGTAACCCAGTAAACCCAGTAACCCAGTCTGCTTCCTGATGCTAACTCCACCTGTGGCTCCGTCTTCTTGCTTCCTCTTTTTCTTCTTCTTCTGTTTTTTCAGAGTCGTTCCGTCTGCCGGGTTCTGCTGCTGGTGCTGCTGGTTCTGCTCTGGTTCTGTTGGACCAGCAGCAGCCGGTTCCTCCTCCGGCCCGCTGGACCTCCCTGCACCAGGACCAGAACCCAGTTTTATCTTTAAAACATCAACATGTACATTAAAAATGAGGCAAACATTTCAATAAAATTCTGATGATAATTTGATGCTGAAAGATTATTTCCTATATTTTCATCATTTCCTTTATTTAACCCGTTGAGATCCAGACAAAATAAAACTAAATCAGTTTATAAAACCAAAATGTAATTTCACAAGACGGTCAACATTAACTTGGTTATTTATGGAATTATGATCAAATTACGACATTATTCTACCAATTTTATGATTTTACTGTGATAAGATTTTATTCTCTCTTAACTTATTAACACTTTATTCTGTAATGACAGATAAATGTTTTCATATCCGTCATAAAATGTTGGCTTTGTTCAAGCCAATCAGATTAGAAATTAAAATGTCCTTAACCCTCTATGGCATGACTTTTTGTTTTTTTAGGGAAAAAATATTTTCCTGCATTCTTTGGGAGCTTGTTGGTCCTTAATTACAGATCAATCATAAAATTGGACCCTGATGCCTCCCGGAACCGGATTTGGGTTTGTTGCCTCAGGGCAACATTGCGCTACAAGGGGTCTAAAACGCCAAGTTTTCTACATTGATTATGA
>CAEGAF010171929.1:0-21216 GCA_903067075.1 Micropoecilia bifurca
AACTGTTTTGATTAAGGTGACCTTGTGTTAATTGAATTTCAGTTGTTTTATGAAGTTCATAAAACTTCCTGAAGATCAAGGAACACCGTGGGCAGGAAAGGAAATGCTGTATATTACCCACAACACACCAGACCCACAGTGAAACATGGTGGTGGCAGCATTATGCTTTACTTCAGATTCGCTGATCAGAGTTTAATGGAAAATGACTGGGAATAAATACAAAGTAATCCTGTTAGAGGTTCCAAAAAACTTCACGTAACCCTAGATCAAGTGCATTCGTGTGTCCTAGCTAAAGCCCAGATGTAAATCCAAGTAGAATTTGTTGCAAGACTTGAAAGTTGATGTTCAAGGGCAAAACTTCCAGTCTCTCTTGATTTGCTTAGTTGTTTTTCTCTTTCATTTTTTTCATCATTTATTTTTCTTTTTTTTACAAAAAATGTTTAAAGCTGACCAAACTTGAAGCTTTTACTACAGTGACAGATGAGTGACAGATGAGATATTAACAGAATTTAAATGCACAAGTGCATGCCACACCTTTCAGATTTCATGTCAAACTAAAAAAAGAAGAGAAAATCACTTCTTTCTTCTTCTCCTTCTACTTCTGCACTTGTGTGTGTCTGTTACACACAATCCCAAAAGGAAACATCAAAATGTATTGTTGTGATGTTAAATGTAACCTTTAACATCCATCCATCCATCCATCCATTTTCTCTACATCCTTGTCCCTCAGTGGGGTTGGGAGAGTTGCTGGTGGCCATTTCCAGCTAACGTTCCGAGCGAGAGGCGGGGTCACCCTGGACAGGTCATCTTTAACATCAAAACAAAAAAATATATATCACTCAGAAACTTACTGTATGTTTCTGAGAATGCACTAGCTAGAAAAAGAAGATAAAAAAATGTCTGACTTGAACTGAAACGGAGTACATTTGTTCAAATTATTTGTTGATGTTGGTGGATAAGATAAACTCACACCACAGGAACGTCAGTCACATGACAACACTTCATATTTTACTCTCCACAGCAACAAAATTGTGTGACCAAATTCAATTTTATTAATTTCATCCCATATTCCCTTCATTGTCTACAAGATTCATTTGTTGATTATCTTTCTTGCAGAGTCAACATAAAATAACTCTTTTTCAGCAGATTAACACAATTTTATTTTTTATCATACCAAACATCCTAACATGTTAATAAGTCGAAGCTCTATTCTATTACTTTACGCCTGTACTGTCGAACACAAAAACTAAAAAAAACCAAACAATAAAAAGTAAAATAAAATCTCTGCTATAAACATAGCAACAGATGAAATATAAGTCATGGTCTCTTTGTTGATCTTTCTCCCTGAACTTTTGCCAAAAAATATCAAAACTGTGTTTAATTTTGCAGTCACTTTACATTTACACATTACTTTGTGCTGGTCTACTGCATGAAAATCTCAATATAACGTACTAAAGTTTGTGGTTATTCGATAACACAAACTTGATCAAGTTTCAGTTTTTGTTCATGGTGTACATCTGAATGCAGTTCTGGAAGTGCGCTGTGGTGTTCATCTGGGGCCTCAGAACGATAATGTACATTTTGGGCAGGAAGTATCCAGCCAGGAAGGCCAGGACGCTGAAGAGCGTGGCGAACACCTGCGCCGCCATGGTGAAGGTTTCTCTGTTGATGAGGTACAGGGTGAAGAAGCTCATCCAGGAGATCATGTACACCATCAGGCTGAAGGTGACACACTTGGCTTCATTGTAGTTGGCTGGCAGGTCCTTCCCCATGTAGCTGAAAGAGAAGCAGAGGACGCTGAGGAGAGAGACGTACGCCAGCTCGATGCTGGAGCCGACGGAGAGGGTTTTGCTGCACTCCCAGACAATTTTGTCCTGGTAGAAATGCAGGTCCTGGGAAGGCTGCGGCGTGTCGACGGACACCCGGAGCACCGAGATGAGCAGGATGGTGGCAGACACCAGAAAGATGGTGACCTCTGGGCCCTGCTTTTTCATCCACCTGTCGTAGGCCGGCGGCAGCCTGGACGCAAACTTGAAAATGCAGACGACCTGCAGGGAGCGAACCGCGATGCAGGCCAGACACACAGAGAAGCTGACGGTAAACAGAGTCTGTTTCAGGACGCAGGCCGCCGGGGACGGCCGGCCAAAGTGGCACAAAGTGCTCAGGGCGGCGACCGTCAGGGCCGCCAGCATCAGCAGGCAGGTGTGGCCCCCGGCGGACTTGCCCACCGGCGTGTTCAGGTTGAGCAGAAGGATTACGGCCGTGCTGGAGGTCAGGAGGACGCAGGTGGCCAGAAAGAAGAGGAGAGCTATGGAGAGAGGGTGGTCCCAGTCCAGCTGTACCACCGTCCTGTTCAGACACTCCTCACTGGATGGGGGGGCCCACTGCTCCGGCAGACAGGCCTGACAATCCGTCAGGTCTGAAAGAGAGAGAGAGAGAAAATAAAAAACATAGAAAGTTAGAGAAAAACTGGAATGTTGAGCTCGTATAGAAGCATATTTGCATCAGCATCATTGTCTTATTTTGTACACATTTTCATAAACAATTAAAGAAGGATCTAATTTTGGTCTAATTGTGCATTAGTGTCAGAATCTAACGTGTGAAATCGGCGCCACCTGCTGGTCATTCACGCACACACAACTGTTCAGTGAAAAAGTAAATAAATACATTCGGTTTGTACAATAAATAATAAAACTGAACAATTTATTTAAACAGTAAATCTGCTTTTACCAAGTGTTTAAAAATGAAGGCAATCCACTCAAACTATAGCAATTTTATAAAAAAAAAGAAAAAAAACCCTCAAAAATAATCTTGATGCTAATGTTTCTATTTCACAGATCTTAATTTGTTTAGCTATGGTTCTCTCTGCGCTTCATCTAAATGCATTTATCTATTCTATAAAGATCAGATGTAAACTATTTTCCAGCCAAACAGATACTAGTTGACGCTAGGCCTGTCTTGTTCAATGTGATCACAGATATTAACGAGATATGATGCAGAAAACTAAAACCTTGCTTCTGTTTCTTGTCTGTGTATTACCACTTATATTGAGGAACGTGGCCGAGGGACAGGCCTGGCAGTCGAAGCAGCAGGCATGTTGACCTGTCAGCAGCTTCTTGTGACCTTTTGGGCAAGGTGGGGAGCAGAAGGACTCGGGTACCTCCAGCGCGGTTTGAAGGAAAAGAAAAGAAATTACTTTGTTGAAGAAATGTAAATGAAACAAGACACAACTTCAGGAGTAAGAGGTTGGAAAAAAAACAAGAAAAGAACATCTGCACGACCAAGTTTAAATCTAAAGGTTTAAATCATACATGTAGGTGGGAACTGCAAATATATATCTATATATATATCTATATATATAGATATATATATAGATATATAGATATTTTATTTGGGGAGTGAGAAAATTAAAATATATAGTAATATGATTATTGTTATTATTATTGATTTGATGGTTAAAAAGAAAACAAGAAATCATGGTCATGAAAACAGCAGAAGAAATAACAGTTTTAGTTTATTACATTGAATCTGAAAACTTGAATAATTTCATTTAATAATTTATTTGATGCTAAAGTTCAGATGTTTCTTAAATTTTTTAAGGTTTGCAGTGAAATTTGAAACTCACAACCTTTTGCCAGGATAAATAAGTAAATAAATAATACATGTTATCATTTTGGTATTTATTTATTTAATTGATTGTCTCTTCTTTTTTTTTTTACAGAGTGACCCAGCACTGATCAACAAACACAACTGACTTATTTAATACGGACTGAAATTTCCGGACCTATTGCTTCTGATTAATGCCATTTGTGTTTGCCTCTCATTCGATTTCAACTAAAAAATGTGAAACATCGTCGGTCGTACCGATTCTGAGTCTTGTTTGCCGTGCCACTCGATCAGACTGGCATCCACAGTGAGGGCGATGGGGTCCGGCGTGAAAGAGCCCACCACTCTGAGAGACCAATCCGTCCCCCTCCAAACCCAGGACACTATATCGTACCCGGTGGGTGGGTCTCCATGAATGTCAAAATACACAGAAGAGTTGTAGAGAGAAAATCGAACCTTCCTGAGCTGCGCCAGAAGCTGGAGAGGAGAGAGGACAAAGACACGGAGCTTCGGCAGTTGGTTAAACGTTTCTACCCAAGAGATGTTTGCTTCACATTACCTCTGGTGGAGTCACACTTCTCCCGCTGCATTCTCCGGAATCACAGTCAAGTGCTTGATGGAGAGCCTTAGCTAGAGCATAAACTGCCTTATAAACATTGAAGGAGGAGGTGATGTCATATTTATCCATGGAGAAGTTGTTCCTGGCGAGGGAGTACAGGTCTGTGCTCTGCAGACAGTCATTGCCACCGCCGAGGGTCGCGTTGGCGTCTCCCTTGACGTGCTGCATTGAGATCTCGACCATGTTCTTCTGGAACTCGTCAAACCCAGGAATGGCGGCATTCTTGACCGAGATTCCGAGCACGGTGCCGATGGTCTGGATCCCAGGAATCCCGGATATGAGAGTGGACGGCGACCAGTCCTCCGTCCCGATCCACACCTTTTCTGTAATGTTTCTCTCCAGCACATATGGGAGGAAGTCGTGGAACATTGTCTTGCTTGAAAACACCACGATGGTGTTCACCTTGGTTTTCAGTATGTTCTCCACCATGTTCCTCATAGTCTGAACTGTGTCGTCGGAGGCCGTGGGGATGATTCCTTGGTATGGGATGCAGATGCCGTGGTGGGGGGCTTGCTCCGACAGGCTCTTCATGCCCTGCAGGCCGTAGTCATTGTCGCTGCCTAAAAGAGCTATCCACATCCAGTTGAACCGGACCAGCAGCTGGATCATGGCTGCCACCTGGTTCTTGTCGCTTGGAATCGTGCGGAAGAACGATGGGTACATCTGCTTGTTGCTCAGCATTTCATTTGATGCTTCATAAGAGATCTACAGCGAGCAATCGGGATGTGGGAAATTATATTAAATGGCTTTGCAGATTTTATTTTTGCTATTTTGTCACAGTTAATTTTGATGGTCTTCAATATTTTATATCATCAAACAATTATTTTTCTATGTGAGGAAAAACAGAATAATGATTTAATTTATCAAGGAAAAAAGCAACACAGTTAAAACAAAGGAACAGCAGGACAAAACGTCCTCCATATTGATGCACATGCCACCAAAGTGAGCACAACCAGCTATGTTTTGTGTCCCCCTACAGTCAGGTTGGTTTGGATAGCTTGTTTTCCTATTATAAATTAAATCATAATTTCATTGTATTTTACTTACGTTATATTTGTCTGGTGTTAAAAATGGTCTAATTATGTGAATCGTCGAAGCGTAGCAGAAAAGCAAAAACTAAGAAATCCTAAAAGTATTTTTTTTCTTTTTTCTTTTTAAATTAGGACAACAGAGGTCTTTAAAAGAGACAAATTGTGTAAATTTCATGAGCACAACCAAAAATATTAACACTCCCACCTCTGGAATCACAAAAGCCCCAAGCAGAGCGGCTGGCGTGAAACTCTTGCTGCTGCTGTCTGGTCCAATCACACCAACTGCTGAAGTGTTGCTGAAGTTCTGGTACTGCTGCTCCAGCAGGTCCAGCGTGGCCAGGACACTGGCCGGGTTGGAGCAGATGTCGTACATCTGGTAGCCGAGCTTAACCCCTGGCAGCAGAGGCAGTGGGCCGGAGCTGTTGTTGATTTCTTCCACAGCGAATCTCATGGCTTGCATCAAGTGAAACCCATGTTTGTTAGGTCTTCCTCTGAAAAGTGTAAAAAAAACAAACAAAAAAACAGCAATTAAAAAAAAGTAAAAAATTGTTGATGGTAATAGAAGACAAGTATTGACTAAATACTTACTGATCACATGGAACCAAAGCAGGCAGACCATTAGCAGGCACGTCAATGTAATGGAGGGGAAAGAGTCCTGCAAAGGAAAAGTCACCCTTGACCTGCATCCCCTCAGCCTGAGAGGTGTAATCTAGCTCCCCAGCAGCTAACTGCAGCATCAGCCAGCCTGAGGAGAGGAAGACGGCAAGAAACATTATTCAAAACTCAGCTCAAACACCTCTGCGGACAAAATTCATGTAGCCTGTATGAAAAGAAGCAGGGCTCGTTTCCTTTCCTTTCCTTTATTTATTTAACCAGGTAAGAGGCCTCCGCTGAGGCGAGGAGTCTCCAGTGACAGGAAGGAATACTTTGCATCTTTTCAAGGGAATGCTGATTCAAAGAAGTTTATTTGCATATTGGATTTGTTTGTGAGACTGTAGCGTTTCCCTTCATGAAAATGAGCTGGAGACAAGCCAAAAAAAAACAGCAAAAGTTTTTGACAAAGAAAAAACACTTTTATTCTACTCTGACGCATTATTTTGGTCCGAAATTCTGCTTTGGTTGTTAAGAATTGTAAAGAAACATATTTCTGGTGGGGTCATGCATTGCTTTTTGTTTTTGTTTGTTTGCTGATTCTGGTTTTTATGCCCCCATAGTACATTAACAACAACCAATCAACGTTCATGTTTTTGGACGGTGGAAAGAAGCTGGAGTACTCAGCGATTTCCCACACATCCATGGGGAAAATGTACAAACTCCATGAAGAACCAAGGCCGTGATTCAAACCCAGGACAAGCAGTGCAACTGGAAATCAACCAGTTGTTCTTAAATCGCCCATTTGTGGTGCCATTCTTATTATCCACTGCTTTTACATTTAACCGAGAGATAACGCAATGAAGTACATGAACACTTTGTTTAATTGACCAAAAGCATAGAGTACCTCAGTACCTTCATGTTTTATATGTACTTTTAGTAAAACTGTGAAAATATTGTGCAGTAATAGACATGAAACAATCAGTTTAAGACATCCAAATGCCTGACATGTTTTTATAATCATTGTGAATTTTATGAATAGAACCTTTTGTTTTGTTTCTGCTACATTTCTACCATCCAGTTTCCTCAAATTAAGGCACATCACAAGAGAAATGTTGACTAGAAGCATGGATCCGTTTGCATTTTGGTGACATTGTAGCCTCAAATTACTAAACACACTTTTTGCATTGGAACACAATCTGCCTGAAGATTACCTCCAAATCCCTAACCCATTGTTTTGACTGGGATAGTGTGTTTTCTTTCAGCCACGGTGTCGTGGAGGCAAATGTTTATGAAAATGAGCTTATCTGTCCAAACATAATGATATGTGATGCTTTTGATAAAACAAACTTGATTTTTGAACCTTTTTATTTTTGAATTATTGAAAACATTCTGAAACAAAAGTGTGAAAACAAACTAACCAATTTATTCTTATTCTGAAATCCCAGCTCTATGTAAGATATTTCATTCATAATACTCAAATTTTTGTTTACAAACCGTCTTCTTATATTTAGTTCTTTACAAGCCGCCAAAGAGACCTTAAGCAAATATATGTCTCCTCCTAATACCATGTCTCCCTGCAAAACCCAGAAAATTGGGTATGTTAACCTGTTATTTGAACCAAAATCGTATTATATCTCTCGAGAATTGTACAAAGCCAAAATATATGTGAACGGTTTACATCGAGAAAGCTGCACTTCTGATTTTTGCCTTTAAGCAATATTTTCGTCAAACATGACAAGATTTGGTGGATTGTTATTTATTTTAAGATTTGATTAGTGTTACACAGTCTCTCTCTTTTTTTAAAGAACAAGGTACAAAAATATACAAAGAACGTCAGACCACATAAAAGTAGTAACAACATCAGCCAGGGGTTATTACATCATGTGCATAAATTTAAGCTATAAGCGGAGTGATTTAAATGCCTTACAATTTTTTTTGAATGAGATAGTAACTGAAAGTTTTTCAGTAGGTACATTTTAAGTCACAAAGTAAGGAATTTTTCTATTGAATTTACATTTGTGAATAGAAATAACTTCGCTAAAAATACTATCAAATTAATTAAAAAATAATTATTTTTCTTCCATTCTTGAATAACTGTGAAAACCAAGCACAATATTATCCCAACGTAAAACAGAATCTTTATTTATATTATCGATTATAAGTCGACAGACATCTCCCCAAAACTTTTTGGTACGAATGGAAAGAATAGAAAGAACCTGATAGACTCGTCAGCTTGCTGCAAGGTTCCAAACAGTGACGTCTATTGTCTGCGACGCACATGACGGGGTGAAAGTGCAAGTTGCCATTTTTTCGAGCCATTTTTACATGAGTTTATGCGACCAAAGGCAGAGTGTGAGTTTTAACCCAGTCTTTTGCTGTTGTTCGTTTTAAAGCGGTGTGCTAGAAATATTGAAGAGGAACGTTTTGGAAAGGCGGGTTTGTTTTACACCGGGTTAGAGCGCAGAGAAACTCGGCGCTTCACTTCCCTGCAGATAGCTGCTTAGCTGTTAGCTAGCGTTAGCTTCTCCTGTAAACAAACACAACTCCCTACAAAGGCACAGCAGCTTCCTCCTGCTGGTTTTCATCACCATATTTCCGCATAATTTAGTAATTTAAGAGCGACAACAACGTTAGAAACAGCTCTCTGTCCAGCGCACAAAGCTCTGATGCCGATTATCAGCGAGTTACGCTGCGCGACTTCAGTTTTGATGACGGTGCGAGCTCCTTCAAAATAGCTCGGAGCGCAGTTGCTTTGGAGCAGGTCGGGCTCAGTTTGTACTGGGAGCGGGAACAAAAGAAGTGGTCGGCATGTCGTCCTTCTCCGAGTCGGCCCTGGAGAAGAAGCTGACGGAGCTGAGCAGCTCCCAGCAGAGCGTCCAGACTCTCTCTCTGTGGATCATTCACCACCGCAAACACTCGGGCCTCATTGTCAAAGTGTGGCACCGGGAGCTGAAGAAGGGTAAGACACACACACACACACACACACACACACACACACACACACACACACACACACACACACACACACACACACACACAGTCACTGCTGATTATATTTCTGTATTTCGGTGTAAGGTAGATTTTTAAGTAAAATTGAGGTTGATGTTAGCTTTGGAATGTCGTGATTTACAAGCTTGTTTCTTGTTAAGCAGAGGTTTTGTAAATTCGATTTTCTTAAACTTAACCTCATGTAAATGAAAGAAATCAGCTTGCTGGGTGTATGCCTAAATTTTCCTTTTTTAAAAAAATATTAGGTCATGTCATATAAAACAGTTCTGTTGGGGTTTTAGGTAATACATCTGCAAAATGCTAAAAATTTGATGTTGAATATAATTTATTCCCTTGTGATTTTTTTTCAAACAAGTTGCTAGGTAACGGGCTGAGCTTTGCTAAGTGAGGGACAGTGCCTGATGATTTCAAAGGGTTTTTTAAGTGACTCATTTTCCAGACTTTAAAATAGAATAAGTTATTAACAAAAACCAGCAGTGTATTTTTTATTTTTATTTTTTAAGCTTTTAGACTGTTTTATGAAGTGGTAGAGGCCAAAATGGAAGTACAAAAATGTGTCTAATAGGTCCTGTTTAATAATTTGTTTGTGACAAGTAATTGTAACTTTGCAATATTCAACAACTGTGTGATTTTACATTGCTATGCATCTTAACAATTTTAAAAGAAAAGCATATTTCTTAACAGCAAAGTGTAAAAACCTTGTCAATATTCAACTAATTGAAATGTATGTCTATATTGTGACATGTTGCTATGTTTGTGGCTTTTTCTTTCTTTCTTTTTTAAGTAAAATTTTGGAATCCTGCAACTATTTAATGTAGTTTTAATCCTAATGCAGATGTTGATTTATGTGATAGTTGCTCCATTGCGAATGAACCCGGATTTAATAGCTGGGCAGATAAAAACAAAAAGTTATTTTTATGAAGAAAAACAAGCATTATGGCCACACAAATCACTCTCCTTTAGTAATCAAACAAACAATGAGGTGACATGATATTAATTGGTATCAAGAGACTTTTCCTTGTTGATTAGAAAGTGGTTTGTCTTAAATATATTTCTCTGTGTGTTTTCTAGCTAAAAACAACAGGAAGTTGACATTCCTGTATCTGGCAAATGACGTCATCCAGAACAGCAAGAAGAAAGGACCCGAATTCACCAAAGACTTTGAGTCTGTCCTTGTGGACGCCTGCTCCCATGTAGCAAGGTACGTTTCAGCAAGTCATCTGTGTGTTTTCTACAAACTTACAGATGTAAAAAACATGCAGATGTTTTTAGAACATCTGTATGTTCTAAAAAGATCTACTTTTCTCTCACCAGCCGCCTGAGATCTACCTCATGACACAAAGACACAAAAATTGCAAATTAAACTCTATTGACTTATTTTAAATGCGAATATACATCAGTTATAGCAGAAACCGCAAACACCCGTTGCGCCTGCGCCCTGCAAGCCGAGCAAAGATTACATTAAAAACACAACATTCAGTCATTACCATATCAGGTTTCCAGGATATTTATTTCTCGATTATTATTATTAATAAGCCTCTCATGAACATAGTGGTGGTTGAGTAGCTAATTTAAATTCCTGCTCTGCTCTCTGTCGGTCTTTGAGTCGCTTTCTTTTTGTTAGTGAAACCGAAACGCACTGAATTGTGCAACACCTTGTTGAAACAATAACTACTGAGATGATTAATTTTAACATGTTTCGTGGATTTTTTTAACGAAGCTAAAAACATTTAGGATCTTAGTGAATATTTTGATAAGCCTATCAGAAGAGGAAGTGCTGATCTCACTGTCCTGGCGGCGATCAGTTTGTCACCTGCTGCCGAGATCAACTCAACCTTCGATCGCGATCGACGTAATGAGCACCACTGCTTTATATCAACCATGGATGATAAACATTTTAGGTTGGATCATTTGGAAATAATTTCTCGACTCTTTGCTGTTGAACTGGACTGACTGCAAATGATTTTGATTTTAGCATCTTTATAAATTTGCTAACATACTTCAGTAGAATATTTTGTACAATATTGTGAAACCAGTTTTTAAAGGTGTTTTGCCATCCAAATGAAAGATTGATTCAGTTTTAACCACTTCTTGTACTTTTTATGATAATTGTGCCATAGTTTCTTAAATGTAGTTTCTTCCCTTTGTTTGAACTTTATAAGTGGAATAAACTCAAAAATCTCTTCAAATGTAGCTTCCTAATATTTTTTGTAGACATATCTAACTTGTTTGGGGAAGTTGAAAAACAATGTGTGTGTGTTTTTTAAAGCTTGTTATTCCATTTGGCTGTTTTCTTGCCTCTCTGCAGTGAAGTGGATGATGGATGTAAAAAGCAAATGGAGAGGCTGCTGAACATCTGGAAGGAGAGGAATCTCTACAGAGGTGATTTCATTCAGCAGCTCAAACTGGCCATAGAGGACTCCAGCAGCCCCAGACCCTCAGGTTTGATCATTTAATAATTACATAATTGCTTTATAGTTATGTTTGCATAGAGCCACACTCAGTACAGTTATATATGTATATAATCTAATGCACATTTCTGCTTTGTGTCATTTATCTGCAGAAGAGAAAAAGGCTGTAAAACGAAGTTATCAGAAGATCCAGGAGGATGAAGAGGATGATGACGATGACTACAGAAGCCACATATCTCCCCGCAACTCAGATTCCGCCGCAAATCAGTTGGTACGAACGCTGGAATCACACAGTAACAGTATCAGATAACGCTTGTGATCCTCCTTTTTGTCCTGATTTATTCCTTGTGTTTTCTATTATTTTCAGACAGAAGAGCTGGTGAAAGCTCTGCAGGACTTGGAGAACGCCGCATCAGGCGACGCAGCGGTGCGCCAGAAGATCGCCTCACTTCCACAGGAAGTTCAGGATGTTTCCCTCCTAGAGAAGATTACTGGTAAAATGTGACAAACTATTTCTTTTTTCATTATTATTATTATTATTATTATTATTAATATTTACATTGGGTTTATTTAGATTATAGAACAGAGTATTAGAATTGTACTTTGAAAAAAATAAAATTACATATGAAATTTTGGACAGTAAGTGCTTAAACAATTAGTTAAAGCATGTGGTGTTTTGAATTAATTGCAAAAAATTATATATATTTAAATAGGTTAATAATTGATGTTGTTAGATTGAAGTAAATATTGTATGGAGTTTGACCAATTCATGCTGAGGATAAAAGGACAAAATCTACTAATCAAATAAACGTTTAGAGAATAAGGCATTTGTAAAAAAAAAAAAAAAAAAAAAAAAGCTTAGCATTGCTTGAACTGAAATGAACTCGGTGAAAGAAATTCTGCAAAGACAACAACAACTTTACCTCCTATTCAGACAAGGAGGGGGCGGACAAGTTGTCAAAAACGGTGGACGAGGCGTGTTTGCTGCTGGCGGAGTACAACGGACGGCTGGCAGCGGAGCTGGAGGACCGCCGGCAGCTCGCCCGCATGCTGACTGAATACATCAGCAGCCAGAAGGAGGCGCTAGTGGAAAGGGAGAAGAAGCTGGAGGTAAAGCACAACATCCATTTTAAAATTCTGCAGTGTTTAGATTCCTGATTTGCCACAAACGTCTTAAGACGTTTTACATTCCCAGAAATATTTTTGTTTCTCACGAACCGAAACCTTTCGAGGCTTCGTCGATAAACGCGGGTCCCCGCTCTTCTTCCGCAGGAGTACAAACAGAAACTGGCGCGAGTGACTCAGGTGAGGAAGGAGCTCAAGTCCCACATCCAGAGTCTTCCGGATCTGTCGCTGCTGCCCAATGTCACCGGCGGCTTGGCTCCCCTCCCCTCCGCCGGAGACCTCTTCTCCACCGACTGAGAGCTGCCAGGCTGAACAGACTCCTGCGACGTCCCTCCTCAGCCCCGTGTCTGAGTAACAAGGACGCTCCTGGCTTTGCCTCCAACACTGAAGGCACATGTTCTCTCAGACGAGCAGCTCAGTCCACCCGCTAAACTCAACTGGACTCGAAGACAATGAGAAGAGAAGCAGAGGAGAACAGAGACTCTGCCCGAACGGAGTCTCTGCCACCAGCCCGGAAGTTTGTGTTTCTGATTGGTTTTATTTTCTTTTAAACGGTGAAATGTTTGAGTTAAAGCCTCATCCCATGTGATGCGTTTCCCCAATCGGTCTAGGTTATGTCTGCAGGCTGAAGAGGATAATATACGTTAGTTTTATTTTGGGTTTTCTTTTTCTTGGCTGGCTTGGAGGCTTTTTATCAACGCTCGGCCAGATGAGCAGTTTGGTGCGTGAAAAGATCATGTTGGGCTCAGCGGGGGTGGAGTTTTGTCGTCTTATCTGTTACATCACATCTTAAGTTTAGTAACACTTATAAGTCGGCTTAAACCAGATGTGTTGAGTAAAAGCTTCCAGATAGAAATGAACAAATTAAAAGATAAATTCTAGTCTTCTGGTTTTTCTCAAAAAAAAAAAAACACTTTCCAACCCAAACGTGTCCTTTTTTTGTGTGTGTTTTTAGGTTTAGACGTACAATTAAATTCACTGATGTGTTAGATTTGAGTTTTGCAAAAACAAGCTGGACTGAAGAAATATTACAGTTTTCTTTCAAAGAAACCGTTTTGTGTGTGCTTGTGTGTAAACGATACATGGGAAACGCTAAAACCTAAACATACAGTATCTTCTGAAAGGACAAAAAGACCTTATGTTGCATGTTTAGAGTTTGGAAATACAAGGAAAAAGCAAATCTCACTTATCAAAATCCGTCTGACTGGAAAATAAACTTCAGGGCCATTTCAGTTTGTTTTGTTTTGTTTTAATCCTCAGCCATACTGAAGTTCTGAGCCTCGAAGGCCTAAAATAAATACCAAAATATTTCCCTTTGAATGAGAGCCCCTTTTTTATGTTTTATTAGATATTTTTGGTAGAGGAATAAGAGAGAAAGTTGGTGTAGGTTTGAAGAGAGGGATGCTGGGATAGGTGGAGATGAGGAGCAACTGGATTTGGTTTTGAAATTAAGGTCAGAATGAAATTTAGTTCTGATTTTATTTATTCCGTTTGGCGTGATTATCTTTAATTGTTCTCTGTGACGGCTGGTATATGTGGCTATCTTTGTCATACACAGCCAGAAAAAGAAAACACACCCCTACACACACAGACGTCTCTGACGTTTCATCATAGACAATAAATTAGTCGATGCTTTCTGAGGAACATGACGGCTCCCGCTAACGGAGAGACAACAATTTTTTTATTTCATTTTATTTTTTTACAAAAAGGGTTTGGAAAAACTGTGAAAGTGAGAAATGTTTACTGAACTCTGAGCAGAGTCTCCTGGCTGTTTCAGAAGCACAAATATATATATATTTTTAAAAAAGGAGTAAGTTAAGCTAAACAGCTTCATTTGTTTCCAGACCAAAGTCATAAATATGTCTTTGGCTTTAAAAAAAACAACAACTTTAAACTACTGTACACCAGAAACTATCCTAGTAACATTTTATCCCCCCAATTTGCTAAACTTGATAGTATTTAGACATTTTCCTACCATCCGGCTGTTGTTTCTCTCTAATGCTAGTCCTGAAAGGAGACGTGGTTTTTCCTCTAAGGAAAGTGATTCAGTGGATGCCAATAAAGTGGAACCATTTGAACAAATGCTGTGTGTATTTTTGCTTTAATGACTGCATTCAGAAGAAAAACCGGCTGTCAAGGCTTGTGACTAGGCACAAGTATTTACACAGTAGGAGAACCATCAGCTTTTTGTTTTTATATTTACTTAGGTTCACTGATTTAAGACTGTTACTGTGTTAGTTTTATTTACAAATTCATATTTTCATTGCAAGATTCACACTGTGCTATATTGTAACAGAAATACGAGTTTGTATTGTTTGCAGTATTTGTTCAGCATTTATAATGGATAAAAAAGAAAGAAAAAAGGTTAAAGTAAACATCTAGGAAAATTAGCCAAACATTTTGCTAAGAAGACTCTTAAAGCAGTCAGTGGACTGTGGTGCCTAACAGTCACAGAGGGCAGCACAGAAGACCTCATTATCCTCGGTTTGGTTCTGGGTCTTTGGAGAAGGTTTGAATGGGTGAAGAAGAGCTAATGGTGCGCTATGTAACTTTTATAAAGAATTTGTTTTTTTTAACATATTTGTTAAAACTCACCATATTATGACAGATAATCTGACCGTCATCGGTGGCCATGCATTCACAACGAAATCTGCTGGCGGGGAAAAAGGGGAGGAGTCTGATGGGGGAGGAGCTGAGGCGCTAGTTAAGAGCCGCTCCTTGCTTCTGATTGGTTGTTTCGAGTTAGCGCTGGATATACTGGAGGTAATCAGGAAATTAATTTTTTCACATAATCTGTCTCATGACATACTGTCAAGTCATAATAATTTTTAAAAATATGTAAAAATATATTTTTTAATAAAAGTTACATACTGCAACTTTAGTAGGTAGTCGGTTGGTAGGATTTTTACTTTTCCAGCTAATTGATATATTATCTAAACAGAAATCATTTATGTAGCCGATTTTTAACATAGCTAATTTATTACAGACAGCTGGATTTATCCTTGGAATGGTTACCTTTGGAATTCTAATGACTAGTTTATGTGACGTCACAGAAACTGAAATGTCAGACACTGTGAGAGTTCTGAAATTCTCACAGCCTTTTGTTTCTGCAGGAAATCAGTCCAAGAGTGAGGAGAATAGAAAGGTCTTTAATCCTAGGGAGCAAAGATTGGTTAAAATATGTCACTGCATAACAAACTCTGCATGAGGCAGCAGCTTTGTGACACAGTGATCAGAGTGGACGGCGGTGAATTCTATGTACACAAGGTTGTCTTGTGTAAATGTAGCCCATATTTCAGGTAAGCTCTTAGCAGGAGATATGGATGATTTGATGTGAAAAAGTAAAAGAGGGTGGTTTGTTAAGAAAAAGAGTAGTAAGAAAAACAAGCCTAATAGAGATAAGAAGAACATTTAATGATCAACTGTGATTATCCTGTTTTATGGAGTCAGTATGGACTACATGATCTGGGAATATGTGAGTATTCATTTTCAGTCCAATCACTATTTGGTTTGTTGTGTTTCTTCACAGAGCTCTGTTTAGCCACTGGTCAACACCAGACTGTGTGACCTTTGACATCCCTGGAGTGTCAACCAGCCTAATGCGTCTTATTATCGAGTTTGCCTACACAGGCAATGCTCTTCTGACAGGACAAAACGCACAGGACCTCTTCATAGTAGCAGACCGTTATAATATGACTGGCCTTTTACAAGCCTGTAGTGATTATTTAGAAAAACAGCTGAACCCACAGAACTGTCTCAGCATCTGGATGCTTACAGATACATTCTACCACCCAGAACTGAGAGAGAAGTCCGAACTATACATTCTGAGTCATTTCAAAGAAGTTGTTGACACCTGCGCAGATTTCCTTCAGCTCTCTGCTCAACAGCTAGTTCAAATCATTGAAAGTGACTTGCTCATTGTAAAGCAGGAGAAGACGGTATACAAAGCCATCCTCAAATGGATCGCCCATGCGCCCGAGGAACGGAAAACTTACAGCTCATTACTTTTTTCTAAGGTGAGGGTGGTGGGCATTTTGGTTTTTTGGCATTCTTGGTATCAATTTACATATAATTTCATAAATGAATAATCACAGCATTTAACTGTAACAGTTAATATATGTAACTAATTAACTGTTACACTTAGTTAATTAGAAATTAACTGCAATTAATTAGGCAGGAGATTAACTGCCTAATTTTATGCCTAATTTCCTGTGTATATATTTATTTTATAAATACACACACACACACACACACACACACACACATATATATATATATATATATATTTGTATATATATATATATATATATATATATATATATATATATGATGTTGACAAAAAATGGAAACTTCAATAGCCTTAGAACTACGGAATTAGAATAAACAACCTGAATACCGTCTATCGTCTTGATGTTATAAAATTCAATCCATGAGATGTGACCCTTGTGGTTTGTGGATTTATGTATGTGGATAATTAATATCTCTCTGAATGGGTTTTTGGATGTTTTCATGATAATATTCCCTGTTTCTTCTCCTTTGTCAACGCAGAACTTAAGATCCAGGCTATGATGCTGAACCCCAATGGTCTCCTGAACCCCAAAGCCTCCATGCCTCACCCCACACTGCCCATCATCACACACACTGCAGCCACACCCACCATAAACTCCAACCAGTTCCGCAGGCCAAGTGGAGTTTCCTTGGAGGTCAACAGTTTGGAGCAGAGGTCGCTGGTAAGGCTGGACAAGATCATATTTAATATTTCTACACATCAGTTCAGGTTTACTAAAACTGTAAAGGAGAAAGTCAATTTTTAAAAAGCAAATAAAGTTCTGTTAATGTTAATATACATTTTTAAATCCTGCAATGAGTTTGTAGAAAGATAATTCAAGATTTTAATTTCTTTTAATCACCAAAACTGCTATATTTGTAAGTCTGGGTCGTTTTGCTGTTTTTTTTTACCATCAAATGTTGATTTAGTTAACCACGAAACCCTAGGGAAAGAAAGGATGCAATGTTCTACTGAGTTAAATACTGCTTTTAATGGATTGTGCCTCAGGTGAGTTCATGCACATGCCTTTTTCTAAATTCAAATAATTGTTTCCAGTAAAGCTGAAATTCTTGCTGCAAGTTCTTGCTCTTCTGTTCACAGAAACATGAGCAAACATAAAGGCAGTCTCTTTAAAACATAATGTTTTCTGCCCTCCTAAAGTCTGGCTGCTAATCACTCAAATACAAGAAATAACTTTAAAGTGTATTTTTATCTATTTTGTTTGCTTAAGTAATCTTCTGGCACATGTTCACATATCATTAAACACTGCAGATATCAATCTGCCACATACAACAAATACCTTATGTGAGCTTTTTTTAGTTGTTAAAAATTCACCAAAGCAATGTCTAAATGGTCCAAAGAGATGAAGGCTAATTTTGGTGTTAATTTGGTCTAGATGTGATTTATTAAATTCAGTTCCGAAGTACATCTGTTTTAACCAATATTGACAAACAAAAGCAGTAGATGTAGTTGTATTTAGCTTGGCTCATATCTGAGTTACATAAACATGCACCTTCACATGAACAAATAAATGAGAAAATACAATCTTTTTCCATGCATTGATATTATTACATCAATGTCACAACTTGAAGAAGGATTAAATGAGTTTTTTACTGCTGAATTGAGTGAATCTGTGGAGTTTCTGCTGATGCTTTTTGACAGATATTTTACATCTGATCATGAACCTGATCACTATCAAACTTGGCAGTTTGCTTGGTCTATGAAAACACATATACCACGGAAACTGCCTACATCCAAACCATTTAATCTTGGTTTGGATGTGTTGAATAAGTGCAAGTGTCATTACATTACCCAAAAATGTCTTAGTCACATAAACCTGAAAAATTAATCTAATCCTGTCCTGTTGTGTATTTCAATTTTGAGTATTTGATTTGATCTTAAAACTAAAAAACATAAAAACAAACTTCTTTATTGTATTATTATGTTTTTATGTTGTGGTATTTATAGCAATATTATATGTTCAATAGAATGCATTGTCCCATTCAAATTAGAAATCAATTCAAATCAATTCATTGGATCCAGGAAACAGTGATGAAGACAAAAGGTGATAAAAATCTAATGTTTTGCTCACCAAGTAAAAACTAGTTAATATTTAATTTATTAATTTTTTTTTTTTACCTGAGCAATAGATAAAGGTCATTTAAAATATTTCAGCAAGTTTGGCTCTTTGGAATCATTTTACAAAAAAAACTAGTGATGGTCTGAAATGTTTCTAAATAATCTGAATATTTATCTTTAAAGCCTTAGAGCACCTATAGTATCCAGGAATGTAAGTAGGGTAGAATGAAAATGCAGAGAGAAATGTGTTCCAAGTTGTTTTTCTGTCCCTGGAGTCTCTGTGGGATGGCAGTCCAGAGAGCCGGCGCTCCAGCTGGACGAGCAGCAGCAGAGCTCCCAGCCTGCACCGGAGGAGCCAGTCGGGGGAGATGGAGTCCCTCCTGTCATGCTCCAGCCCCAGCAGCAGGGACCAGTCTCTGGACCAGTCGGACCACCTGCAGGTTCCCATGCTGCTCTCACCAGACTGCAATGGCACCACCTTTCACCTTCCAGAGCTGGGCTACGACAAGGCCACATCATATTTCCACAGTGATCATGATGAGGAAGACACTGAAGAGGTGAACGAAAAATAACCAATTCCTTACACCAAATCAGAACATGCAAAATCACATTTAAGCAGAAATATTGATAGAAAAAAAGTTGCATCCTGAGGCGTGTTGGGACTTTTGGCAACTTGAATATTAACATTTATTTGCAGCAATAAACATTTGAAGACAATGACCATTTAATACTATACTATAGTATAGTATTAAATACTGTACTATAAAATAATAAATTATATTCCATGTAGTGGTGCATCAAGGCATGCAACCATTCTGTGATTTATGTGTGTGTATTTGTGTGCTTTTTGCAGAGTTTATGTAAGAGGCTGCAGAAGATGCTGGAGCCATATGAACCTCTGTGGTGCAGAGAGCATGAAGAGTGGTCGCTGTATCTGTTTGCACCAGAAAATGAGTAAATGAACAAAAATCAAGAAAGAAAAGAAATATCACACACACTCAAGAAAACAGACATGCCACTGATAGTCTCCTGAGTATCTGAGGGGTTAAACCACAGCAAGTGTGAACATTCATAGTGAACTTGTGAATTTTGTAGCTAACCCTTATTAATTCAATGTTCATTCTTTTTAATTAAAGGAAGTGAAAGTGTGAGTGTACTCTGTGTGTGGACAATGTGTTGTGAAATAAGTCATCCTTGTGTTTTGTGTGAAGCCTGGAGATGTAGCTGATGTTGTTTTTCTTCTGATTGTGTCTCTCTTTAGGCTAAGGCTGTGGTGTGAGAAGGTTATAAGTCACAAGATGTTTGATCACATCGTCCTGCTTTTCATTTTTCTGAACTGCATCACCGTAGCGCTAGAGAGGCCTGATATACATCCTAAGAGCATGGTAGAAAACACACCCAGACACACATATTTGCACAATTAAATGTGAGTAATGTCAAAGGAATGTCACAATCAACCTCAACTTCCCATTAATCGCTGTAATCTACAGGTCATAGGGCAGAGATGAATTCTGCATTGTTCTGTAGTTTTTAATGACAACATTTGAGTTTTTCATTTTGCAGGGTGAATTCAGCCTCAGTGGTTTTATGATAATAATAATAATAATAATAATAATAATAATAATAATAATAATAATAATAATAATAATAATAATAATAATAATAATAAAAATACATTTGTGTAATCACAGAGAATAACAATCAAAGCATGTTTAAAATTGATGAAAGTTAAAACCAATGAGAAACTCATGCAGACATAGAATAGGCATGTTTAAAAAGAAAAGTCTTTAAGCCTCTTTTAAAGTGATCCAGTGTTTGTGGAGCTCTTATGGTTGAGATTTCCACATAAACCACATAGACTGATTTGTTGGGTCTGCCCAACAAATCAGTCCTCGAGCTGCAGCTGATCCAGAACGCTGCTGCTGATGTTCTCACTAAAACCAGGAAGATAGAGCACATAGCACCAGTTCTAAAGTCCTTCACTGCCTCCCTGTAGCTCAGAGAATAGACTGTGTTCCAATTTATGATGCAAATTGGATTTATGTATCATAAAGATGGAATTTGTTTGTTGTGCTATTAAATTTATAGATGGTATTGTGTGTCAGGGATCTTTGGATCACTATAATTAATTTCAGAGAGCTGGGTTGATTAATTTGTCTGGTGAGCTCAATTAAAGTAAATCTACTTAAATGGATGTTCTACATTATTACGCAGGCCACAAGTTTCAAGCAATATTGGAAAGAGAAAGGATCTCTCTGCTGACGAAAATCATCAGATAGTGTAGGGCCATATGATAAGGTATGAAAACATTAGATATTTAACAAAAACTGAAGCGTTATCGTACTGTGAAGAGATTGGTGGCTGATTCAGAACAAAGATGGGTTTGTGCAGATAAAGGCATAATGAGGAAGGTTTCTGTTAGACAAATTCATCGGATTAAGAGAGCAGCTGCTAAAATGCCCTTACAAAGCAGCAAACAGTTATTTGAAGCTGCTGGTGCCTCTTGAACCTCAAGGTGGTGGATCCTTCAGAGACACCGAAGAGGTGAAAATGACCTCAGCAAAGTATATGGGCTTTCTGACTGATCACTTTCTTTCATGGTTCAAAAAGAAGAGCTGTACCTTCAGTAGTAAAATCATATTCATGCATGACAATGCATGCTGCAAGGAATACCACTGTGTCATTCCTTGCAGC
>CAEGAF010171930.1:0-11318 GCA_903067075.1 Micropoecilia bifurca
TTATAGTTACACATCGCTTAGCATTTGTTGCTGCGCGTTTGCGCAGAGTGAAGAAAGACGAGAACAGCTGGACAGACAGGCTGGGAAATGAGATGCAGGTGATCAGTATCGGTAACAGAGCCAATGATCGCCGATCACTGATCATGCACTTTTTCACGAAAATCGGCCCGATTGTGATCGGTGACCAATCAATCGGCACACCTCTAGAATACATTATTATCACGTTTTCACAATATAATTATCATGTTTATACAGTATAAATATGTTTGTACAACGTACCATCACAATCTTTCAATATAATTATTACATTTTTATAAAACAATTATTACTTTCATACAGTACAATTGTTTTTACATTTTATTATGTTTGTACATTACATTATCCCAATATTTCAATTTATTATCACGCTTTTACAAAAAATGATCACATTCTTTCAACAATATAATTATCATTTTTGTTCTACATATTATCTTTGTGCAATAGATCATCACATTTCTACCATATAATTTTTATTTTACAACGTGATAGTCCTCAAAAATGTATTTTCCTCTGTGACGGCAATATGCTTCCGTATGTAAGCCAGTCAAATAAAATACAATTATCCAAAATAAGCTGTCATAAATCTGATTTACTACTTTGAGTTGCTATTTAGTTTTATCAATCCTAAACCACTCTGGATAACCAATTAAATTAATTACACTACCGCAGCACGGTTTTCTGTTGTCTGTTTTTAAATGGCCTTCACAAAGATTTGTAACCAAACGTTTGCTCCTGCATGGCTGACTCGACTCCAAAAGACACGGACAAAATTTCTGCAAACCATTGTGGGAGGAGACCACAAAGATGTGAGCCAAGTCAGACATTTTAAGAGGAAATCCTGCAGAATGTTTTTACTTTTACTCCTGCCTTCAAGCCACAAACATAATAATTTTTGGTCATTCTTTCTGAGCAGAAACAGGAAATCGTCTTAACTCTTAGCTAATCCTCCGGGATTCTTTTTACAACTGTTTTTAATGTGTTTTTTTTAATCTTGCTGCTCCTTAAAGACACAAAAAAAGCTTTATTCAGTTTAATTAAACTGACTGATCTAATTACATAAAGTTGTGTTTAATGCAGATTTATTTCCTTAAACTGACTTGTTCATTTAAGCAAAATCATAAGTCTTGTGTGTTCCAGGAAAAACAGAAAGAACTCGAGAAGACAAGTAGATTCTGCACAAGATTACAGCTTAAACTTGCTAAATATCATCCTGCAAATTGTCCTAAAACAGTTTACATTAAAGAAAACGGCTGAAGCTATGCAGCTCAATAATAAAATGGGACTCCTTCCAAAACAGAAGGGAGAGTCATTTCTCAAACACCACCACTCATTGATTAAGTCCAAAGCTGCACCCATCTATGCTTTTACATTAACAAGAAATCTAATTACTAAGAGTGATGTAAACGCTGTCACTTGTGATTGGGCGTGTGGTGCGTTCAGGGACTGGATTTTACTTAAACGAACCAAAAATAAACTTGGTTAGTGTCAGACAACAGCCCCTCACAATTAGAGGATTTCTCTGAAACACAAGGAAGCACTTAACAGCAATAGAGTCGGATATTTCCCCGAGGAGTTCCTGAGCGTAATCAGAGGTAAAATGAGACTGCGTGTTGGACATGCATGTGCCAGGCGCCCAGAGGCAAATCTCTAAATGAACGCTGATTTCCTGCCATGACAGCTGGATGACTAATCCGACGCTGCTGAGCCTCCTTTCCAGGCAAAACGGTTTCGTCAGGAACATGAGCGTTAATAGACGTTCATTATATGGTTAAGGAAGAAAAATGGTTGTAAAACTGTTGGAGAGCCTGTTAAATTTTCCACTAATGTACGTAAACGCTTCAAGAAGACAGAATCAGAATCCCTTCTATTGTTATTCTGCACAAAGAAAACGCAACGAAATGTTTAAATAAACCAAATAATTGAATAAAATAAGTACATCTAAATCAGTGTCGGGTATAGTAGGAACACAAAACAACTGGGAAAACCTTGAGAAAAAATTAATTTAGAAAATAGATAAGTAAACGTATCACCTTAGTTTGTGTGTTTTTGCATGTTTTGACACTAAAACATACAGAAAATGCGACTTGAAGTACATCAGTATTTACATAGATATATATCAGAGAAGAGCAGAGGTTGTGTTCAAGTAAGAGTAAAAAACTACTTTGTAAAAAGTCAAAGTACTGAGTAACTGATCAAAATATCAATCATTTAATATTTAAAAATGATATAATTAGATGGACCAAAATATACATTTAAATGCAAATGTTTGTATTTTAAGGACCGAAATGACAACAATTAATACAAGTAACAAAAGTTAACAAAGTCAGGCAAGAAGAAAAATATTCCAGGTCAGTTTATTTCAATATAAAACTGATGAAACTTTAACAAAAACTGCAGGTGTGTGTCTGTCTCTGGTTTGTTTTTCATTCAGTGGGTAGAAAATCCAAATGTTTTACTCAAGTAATAGTATAAATACTTCAAAATAAAATTACTCAAGTACAAAGAAAAATATGTTTCAGGATGAAAATACTAAATTTGAAAGATTATTAATTAAATTATGTCACATTATTTTATATCAAAGTACAAAAGTCATCCCAATTTTTCCTTTTCTTGTTTCTGAAAGAAATAAGAAAACAAAAAGAAATTGTGTGTAGAACAGAGGTTCTTAACCTTTTTTGAGGTACCGAACCCACCAGTTTCATGTGCGCATTCACTGAACCCTTCTTTAGTGATAAATGAAATATGACCCTCTGCAGCAAGTGACGGCAAAGCGGGGCGTCATCACGACTTTACACAAGTGTGTCTTTACTTCTGCGGCAGAAGCTCCGCCGAACCCCTGAGACCGACTCACCAAACCTCTGGGGTTCGACCGAAACCAGGTTAAGAACCACTGGTGTAGAAGAAGCTGCGGATGGGGGAAAGGTTAAATTGGTTTCACTGAAGGAAACATCTGTACTTACATCTGGCAGTTGCTTTTTTTATGTATTTCTTTTAAAAGTTTGATTAAAATGAAGAAACACCATGATTGATAGGAATCCTCATGTTGATGATTTATTGAAAAACATTTGCACAAAAACAGAAAAACCTTGATTGACCTGATCTAATAACTGAATGGAAACAGTAAAACCATGGAAGCACTGAAGGAATCTGGCAAAGAGGTGAAAAGACTGACTGGCTTTTAAATACAGGGAAGCTGGTTAAGCAACAACCAGGAGAAAACCGTGTCGCTGTGGATGCGACGCTGCATTAGAAGGAAAACAGAGGAACAAACTGAATTAGTTATTTCTTGCTTAAACGTTAGTTGTAAGTTAATTTTGTCTTATTTCAAGTTTACTGAGATATTTGCTCTCCAAACTAGACAAAATACTTGGTAAGATTTTGTGTTTTTGCACAAGTCATTTTAGTTTTTGAAGCTGAAATAAAAACAAAATAGAGCTTATAATAGGAATATTAACCTTAAAAAGCTGCACTAGCAAACAGCCGCTAGTTCAACTGTCTCAATAAACATTTAGACTTCTGAAATTACAAGGTCATAATCCACAACTTGTCTGCAGAAGGCTGCAGTGAAAGGACGTTCCCTTGTCTAAATCAGACATCTAATCTGTTTGAGCCTTTGAAGATTCATTGAGGAACAGAAAGTCAAGTGGTTACAGGTGCCTTCTTGGCACATGAAGCAGATTCTGTGAAATCTTACTGTTTCTTCAAATACCATGTCTGGACATTTTCATTCTGGTTCACATCTGACAGGGCAAATGGGAAAAAAGAAAAGAAAAACATCTCCTTTTGGTTCTCCATATGTTAGTATTTTCCCACCGTTTAGCCTTTTCTTCCTGCTCTGCATGATCTCTAGCACATATCTAGAGTTAAAAACATGCACACAAACAACAGGAGAAGAAGAAACTCCCTGTGGATTCCAGCTAAAAAAAATCCTCTTTCATATTGAGCTTCTCATCACCCGTTCCGGTCCTCTGAAAGAATAAACGAGTGAATCTCTCTTTATCACAGCAGGATCTGAGTCTCAGCCCAGTTAAAAAAACACAGCCCCCTCTAAATCTTTAATATTTAATACCCCTCAAAGTACAGGAGTAAAGAGCGAGACAGTCTGCCGAAGAGAGACACGGGCAAACAAAGACGAGTTGAGCTTTTATCGGGAACCAGCCACATGATGTAATTTAACGGCGGTGGATTTTTTTTGGCGTTGAAGGATATCTGCTGTCCTCCTTCTGTCTGTTTAGTTTTCTAACAAACGGCTTGCAGGAAGCAGACTGTTACCCTTCAAAAGGTCTGCAGCATGCGGACGCCCTGATGAACAAAGCTGGACCCGGCCTGAATAATTCACTCTGTTTTCCCTTTTTTTAAAAAACCCATGTTGCATGAATGATGCTCCCTGCTAAATCACACATTTAGCTTAATTTAAAGAGCATTAAAGTTGAATGTTTTGGGAAAAGTCTGTTTTTTTCTTTTAGATCTTTTTGTCTTGTTTTTCTATCTGCCGTCGGAGGAGATGTGACCTAAAGATGGATTTGTTAGGGGTATCATGGGAGCATCGTGTCTTCGCTCTAATATAATCAGTTTCAGTAAATTACTCCAAACCTTAATAGCATTAGGACCTGGTGACACTCATTTAGCCCACTTAGGACTCTGAATGTCTAAGACTTTAGAAACACTGGATTAAATGTGGCTGCCTGAGCTGAATCTAAGCTTGGTGGGATAAGAGTATTACAAAAAAGGAGTTTTACTCCGGAGGAAAGAAAAAAAAAAACTAAGTGTGTCACATTCATCAAAGGAGATCTCATGCTGCGTTTCACGGTACTGTCTAAATCTGTCTGGAGGGATTTTTTTACACAGTTTAACAGAGTTTGGATTTGACTTTCAGACTCCAGTCTGTTCAAAATTAAAATCCAAACATTGAATGTTGGTGATCCGACTCAGCTCCTTCTGCCTTCCCAGTACTAGAGATGGAAATGGTGGGATTTTTACCACAAAATACTCTCAGTCTTGCTCTCCTCTTTATGCCTCTTTAAGAACAAATACTGGTAAAAACTAAGAGCTCGCTGCACTGAACCCATTGAAAACCTCCTGGTTTCTCCACCAAATACTGATTTTCAAGCCTCCGTCTATGTTAATTATGATGATCTCACAGTTACAGCCAATGAAAACACATAAAACTACATAAAACATTTTTCAAATCAAAACTGACTAAAAGATGTTAAATACCTGCTTAAAAGTTAATTGTAAAAAAAGTAATTCCCCCCCACCCCCCCAAAGTTGCAGTTCAGGATTCATTCTAATAAATCGCATTGAAACAACATTTTGACTAAAGATAAACTCTAAGATTCAATTTAAAGGGGCGATATCATTCAAAATTGAAATTTTTTGAGCTTTATATCATGTTATCTGGAGAAACTCAGAGCAAAACGCAGAACAGAAGAGCAACAGCCACATTTCATACCAGGACCTACAGATTAGGCTTTAAAGCTGCTGGTGTCACAGTAAATCAATCTGCAATGAAAAACCTTGTACTGATCAGAAACATATTTGATCTGTGGCAGGAGAAGAACTCAACTACTTTAAGTTTGATCTGTTTGGGGTTTGTTTTTTTTCCAGCTGACTGTCAGAAACCTTGATTTCTCTCCCAAAAGGCAGATTGAGCTGAAAGGAAATGGATGGCCTTATCACACAGCAAGAAGGTTCTGATTCGAATCAGCGCCTGGGGTTTGTCTGTATAGAGTTTGTTTGTTCTCCCTGTGAATACGGGTTCTCCCCAGGTACTCCAGCTTCCATCAGCCTTCAAAACCAAGGCTGATGATTAGTTTCCTGCTAGAAGGTGAACCTCCACTCCAAACTCAAGTCTTTTCTGTATTTCCCCTACATTTAACTCTTTCCAGATTTAGATTATTTTAAAGTAAAGTTCACATTTCCAAGTGCTCTCTATCTAAATTGATTGAGGTTGAATAGGACCTTTTATGAAAAATTCATATTTTGAATGTTTTTATACTTCCATTTGTGTCTCTACTGCTTCTATAAGCAGCCAAAGTGCTTAAAAACCACATAGTTGTTTGTTTTTTATTGGCAATAACTTCATGTTTTTTGGTGTCTGTCTTTATCAAAAACCTCCTGATTGCTATGTTGCAACTGGCCAGCACTGCCCCGTTACCTAGCAACGCCAGCTGAGTCCAGTCCCGTTACCTAGCAACGCCAGCTGAGTCCAGTCCCGTTACCTAGCAACGCAAGCAGCATGTTTGGTCAGCTAGTTTTACTGCTGTGTTCATTGTACAATGGCTGGTGTTTTGTTGTTGACTTGCCCTCCAGAAAACACTTCCTGCTTTCTTGTTGGTTGTTCAGAAGGCTCTACTCCTGCTTTTCAAAGATATACAGTTGGGTAATTTCACATCTGTTTGCAGCCAATTTAACGAGCGAGTGTAAAGTTTGATTTAGGGTGGTGGACAGCAGCAGTTTATTTGGATTTAAAGTGACATAAAACAGCTCAAAATAGGCAGAGCTGAGCAGATGGAAATCTCATTATCTAAGAAGGTTTTGGTAATTTTTCTTTTGTGATACATTTTTACAGCTCATAATAAGTCACCTTTAACTCACCATTACATGCTGCTTGGTGTTTCCAGGTTGCTGTGTCGAAACAAGAGATCATTTTCAAATAAATTGCATTTAGCCATCAAGAATGAAAGATTACGCGCATATTTTTGACAATATATATTCTTCCCAGACAGCAAATGTCTAGAATGATGTTTTCCTCAGGAGCTGAACTGTAAATCTGTTTCCTCTGAAAAAGTTGGCATAAGAATTTAAATAGCTTATTGAAAGCTATGTGACAAACTGTTATTGGATCCTTTAATCTTATTTGAAGTTTTGCATTTTTTACAAGATGCTCTCTGGAGATCTGAGGAGCCACGTGTAACTGGCTGGAGGTAATAAGGAACTGTAAAGGATTAAAACTTAATAAAAATACTTAAAAAGGGAATAAAAACAATTACTGACCAGTCTTACTCAAAATATTTGGAGATTGAAAATAAAAACAAGAAATAAAAATGACTTTTTAGCAGGATACACTAAATATAATCCATTTTTACAACCTTATACATGATCAGTTTTTAGTTTTTGTATAATCTGAGCATAATATGATTCAAGGATTTTATTTTTTGTCATGCCACCGTTTTTATTTGTGGTACAAAATTCTCACTCAGGTTCCAAATTAAGAAGTTTAACCCAAATACAATAAACAAGTAAACAATGGGTTGATATTTTAGCATTTAGCTGATCGTCTCTAAAAATGTCTTTAAATTTTATTGATTTGTAAATTGATTTGTATTTTTTTAGATTTCTTGTTTTCTTTAGTTGTGGCTACATGTTTTTATTTCCACCTCTATTAATAACAATAAATTATTGCAATTTATTTGACAACGTTTAACATTTCTGGGCAACAAAAAAAAAATCTGTAGGAGGGCAAATACTTTTTGGGGGTGAATAATTCTTATTCCAAGTAAAGTTTTTTATTTCTGTAACCAAACGATCAATGGATATAAAAATGGAAATAACTTGACCCCCAACTTTACTTGGAATAAGAATTATTCACCCCCAAAAAGTACCAACAGGAAGACGTACAGCTCTGGAAAAAGTTAGAGAAATGATCAGTTTCTCTAATTTTACTTTTAATAGATATATGTTTGACTAAAATGAACACTGTTCTTTTATTCTATGAATGTGTCTCTGAAGATTCAAGCAAAAGATTTATATTTATTTGTAGTAAATGAGAAATGGACAAAATAATGAAAAAAATACAGTGCTTCTGGACCTGAAATAATGCAAAGAAAACAAGTTCATATTGATTTGTCCACTAAATTCTTATTATATGTTTCACTTATGGAGTTACATTACTGATATCAATGGAATAGAATAGAAATGTCCTTTATTGGGGAAATTTCTGTGCGACAGCAGCAAAGTGACTCACACAAAGTGGCAGAAAAATAAAAACACAGGACAAAAATTCAACATGAATACTGTGTATTTATAAAAATACTTTAGTTTATTGAATGACTCTATAATTTGTTTGACTCTGATTACAGGCTTCAAGCTGAACTTTTGTTCTGACAATAAAATGGACGTGTAGGACCCCTGATTGCTTCACCTTCTCCACAGTAAATCAACCTTATCTGACTGCAGTGCAGCAAATGAGAATATATGAGACAGGGGAGGACCCTACATGTTAAAAATTCTCCTCTGTCTCTAATCTGACTGATGTCTTGGGGTTTTAACCCCACGGTTCAGATTAATTGGTGCCATGCCTCTGTAGATCCCTGCCAGATCTCCTTTCTTAGAGGATCGACATTTGTGGGACCTTTTGTCTTGTCTGGTTTCTCATTTGTCATGAGCAGCCCACTGGGGCTCTATTTTCTTTTCCATTACTTCATTCGCTACAGATGAGAAATGTGGCAGACAGTCATTGCATAGCGCTTGTTTGCATTAGCGTGGCATTTATGGAGCTGAGTTATTTGCTGTCAAAACTCAGCAGGGATACCCAACGATCCTGTTACACAGATTTATTACAGGATTGACGTCACTTTCTGTTGGCTGTGGTTCAAACCGTCTTGCTACCAAAACAACATGGCATCTTTCATTCACAGTTGAACAACTGATCTGAGCGCATTGATTCTCCATTTAGCTCACTGTCTGCATGACTCATCATTCTCTGAACATGCTGTCTCTGATCTGAAGGTAGAAACTCATATAGGTTTCATCTAATTTGATTTACCAACCTGAGGATAATCCTAATTGCCGGTTTTAATGAGAGAAATCATCTCTGAGGATATTGAAACTTTCCTGCTGCTGTAAACACTTTACCCCGGGCAAAAAAAAGAAAAAAAGGCATGAAGCCAATTAACAGGAAATTATTCCACGTCTTTATTAGAAGGTTTAATCACACAGGTATTTATTCAGTGACAGGATCTTTCCTGTTGTTTATTGATATTTTTGTTGTACACCTACATAAAATAATGCATGGTTTTGAAGAAGAAGAATGTTTTTCAAGATGTAGATTTATGATCAACAAAGATCAACAATCTTTAGAAGCACCTGTTGATAGTCATAGTTGTGAGTATTTTGTGAATATTTCTGAGTTGATAAAGTTTACATCTTTAAAAGTTTATCTAAGGCAAACCAGGTTATACTGAGCAACAAAAGTCGTCTTTTTATTGACAAATGTATCACGTTGTTTGAGGTAGAGGTTTTTATCTACAGTTAAAGCTACCCGCACTTTTGCCTTTCACGAAAAGACCAGATGCTAATGGTGGCTTGTTCATGTCAAGGCAGCATAAACTTTACCTTACATTTAGTCTAAATTACATTTCTAATTTTTTTTTATTGTAAATGCGTTCATATGTGCCATTATTCTGCTGCAACAGTAACGCAGCTAAGGCTTTTATTTTGAAAGACTTAGAACAACAAGGCGTCGTAAATCGACTGTCGCAAAATGTACAGCAGCAACGTGAACGCCAGCGTGCCAGAGACGAGCTTCGCGGTTAAAAACGAGTAAAGGATATTGTCCAGGAGTAATTTTAGCTGTTCTTTGGCACTTGGTTGATGAGAGAACAAGGTTGGTTTTGGCGTTTTGTTGTGCAAATTTACGCCTAGATATATTTAACGGAGCAAACAGGTTGCTAATAAGAGTAGCATTTATGGTTTCGCCCACTAGAGGGAGCTCATGATCTCTGTTGAGTTAGTCAGCAAAACAAATTTTAAATGCAATGTTACGTAATATAAAACGCAATGCTAGAAGGGGTTTAATAAAAATGTGGTAATGGCACTCAAGGAAAAGATTGTCTAGGATAAAAAGGTAAATAATCCATTTCAGGTAAGTTAATAAGGCAGCACACTGTTTAGTTGCTAATGGTAATATTTGTTGAGTATATTTTGTAGCTCTTATGGTTTGTTCACATGAAAGGATTGCGAAACACCAGTTTGAGAGACCGTATTTTAAACTGAATGCTCCTTTTTGCCAATAGTGATGTGTGGTGCGTCCCTAGACTCAGTATCATGTTCAGTGTTGGCTTCCTGCGGCTGCCACTGTGTGTTGGAACGTTTTTCACATAGGTCAATGTGACACAGTGACTCCTACTCCAAAGTCTGCATATATTTCATGGTCATCACTTTTTCTCCACTGGAATCTCTCACAAATGTTCTTGGAGTTTTAGAAATTGTTTTGCCATATGGCAGAAAACAGGCCTGTCTCAGGTTTACTTGCAGAGGTCAAGATTTCCTGTCCTGGACAAGACTGCTGGAACATAACTTTTATCTGTCAAGTTTTCATTGACATTTCAAATGTTCCTTCCCTACGATCTGTCCCCACAGCTATGTTCATGTTCCCGAAGGAATTTAAATCTGCTACAGTTGTCAAAACAAGTAAGGAATGGGATTTATGTTACTTTACATGTGGTTCCTTGGAAAAGCTGCATGGACTTGTTATCTGATCTCCTTGGTAATTACTGTTTTGTCGACCAATGTACAGAGGAAAAAAGGAGGAAAGCCACATTTCTTCATCCCATATCCTCATTGATTTATTTAATGTTTATGTTTTTTCAGAAAACAGCTGTGTGAAATCCACACAGATATCTCTCAAGTACCTCTTTGTGTTATTTGGAAATAGTTCTTCAGTGCCCAGAAAATGTGCAATTAAAGAACTCTTCTGGATTTTACCTGGCAACACATCGACACATGGTTGATGGTGAAACTCATCCTGAAAGGCCTGGACATGTTTCACTTTTATTAGATTGAACTTAAAGAGCAAGTCATTTCCGGCTAACCTTGAGGTTCACTGCTTGTTTGCGGCTGCATGACAATATCTGTCAACACTTCTGACCAGTGGTAGTGATGGAATGAGTGATAAAGACAAGACGCATCACAAAACTATTAGGAACACATAGATCCCAAATTAACTGCTCCATTTCACTCTAAATTTTTTTCTTCCCTTCTGACACAAATTTTACACTTTTTTTGTGCGGTCTCTGGTCCGCTCTCATCTACATATACATTTGAACTGAGACCTAGGTTTTTTGCACATTCGCACCTCCCAAAACAAACCGGACTTTCTATGCAAACAGATTAGAGCAGGGCTGCTCATTACGTCGATCGCGATCGACCTGGTTTTGAGTCGATCTCGGCAGCAGGTGACAGACTGATAGCCGCAGGACGCTGAGACCAGAACTTCCTCTTCTAATATTCACTAAGATCCTAAACGTTTTTAGCTTCATTAAAAAATAATAATGATT
>CAEGAF010171931.1:0-18429 GCA_903067075.1 Micropoecilia bifurca
TGTGTGTGTGTGTGCGTGTGTGTGTGTGTGTGTGTGTGTGTGTGTGTGTGTGTGTGTGTGTGTGTGTGTGTGTGTGTAGTCTGGTTTAGCTCATCCCTGTAATCTCTTCTCTCTGTTTGTTTTCCAATTCCACAGAAGAGGAGGCCAAACCAAAATTCAAGTAAGTAACACTAATAGATGAGCACACATGTTTGTGCTCATCTATTAGCACATGTGTTATCTCTGTACCAGAGATGATTTCTTAGTTATCAGTGAGAGAAATGCAGCTCAGTTAAACTGAAGTTTGGCAGAAAAAAATTCACAAGAAGACATAATCGCAGTTTTAAGTTCAAGTTTAGCACAGATGTCTTCCAAGAAAATATAAATCACTTCATGCTTCCTTCTGCTGACAAGCTCTATTGAGATGATAATTACATTTTGAAGCAGGACTTGGTACTTGCCCCCGCTGCAGAGGTGCATCAAAACATTACTTTATAATTATGATGTCAATGTCATGCATTGGCCAGCAACCGGATCTGACCTGACCTGTACCACATGGAAAACCAACAGAGTATTGTCAAGATGGAGACGACAAATATAAGAACAACAATCCAGACAGACTGAAGGTGACTAAAGCGACCTGGACTTTCTGATCAGCAGAGTGACCGATAGGCTGAATCCATGCCACTCTGCACTGGTGCAGTAATTCATGCTAAAGAAGCCCAGTCCAGGTATTGGATGTATAATATATTCTGCAAAGAACATGGGTAAAGTTTACAACAGCCAGGCGTGGATGCATAATATTATTATATTATTATTGATCTGAAGTCTTATTTAAATTTTCAGTGGTTTTTTCCCCCTTATTATTAGCAACGAGTCCTATTCAGTTTAGCAGAAAATGGTGCTTCAGACGCACCTTGCAGTGTTTACACATTTTTTTCTGACTTTTTAGACCATTTATAATGCCCAACCTCATCCCTCCTAAGATCCCAGATGGGGAAAGGGTGGATTTTGACGTAAGTAACAGACGTCTGGTTTCACATTATCGATCGAAAGCATTGCTTTTATTTTATTTTTTTGATTATTTTGCTGTGAATTTCCTCTAATCGTTCGGAATTCTGCAGGACATACACCGTAAGAGAATGGAGAAAGACCTGATGGAGCTCCAGACTTTGATCGAGGTTCACTTTGAAAGCCGGAAGAAGGAAGAAGAGGAGCTCATTAGTCTCAAAGAACGAATTGTGCGCGCCCTAATTACGCCTTGGTAGAAGATGAACCAATTAAAAACCACGCAGCAATAACGGCAAAGCGCTATAATGTGTTTCAGGAGAAACGCCGCTCTGAGCGCGCGGAGCAGCAAAGGATACGCAGTGAGCGGGACAAAGAGCGTCAAAAGCGACTTGAGGTTGACACGTGTTGCTGCCGCCTGCACAGCTAGTAACGTGCTAATTTTCATTGCTGATTATTTTCCTCGTTGGTTGTACGTTTTTGTCTTCCAGGAAGAGAGGGCTCGTAAGGAGGAGGAAGAGGCAAAGAAGCGAGCAGAGGACGACGCGAAGAAGAAAAAAACCTTGACCAGCCTCCATTTTGGAGGCTACATGCAGAAGCTGGTAACAAAATAAGGAGTATTCAAATATTAATTGTCCAAATCAAAGCACATCCTCAAAGCGTTTCGTCTTCCCAGAACGAGAAGCGAAGTGGTAAAAGACAGACAGAGAGGGAGAAGAAAAAGAAGATTTTAAATGAAAGACGTAAAACTTTGGATATTGGCAACTTGAGTCAGGAAAAACTCAAGTAGGTGTAGAGATATTTAGCCCCATGAACTGAACGTCTCGTCTCATTTCTTTAAGTACTAAAAGATAATTATGAAACCTCACTTCCCAGGGAGAAGGCCAAGGAGTTATGGGAGTGGATGTATGAGCTGGAGGCAGAGAAGTTTGACCTGCAGTACCAATTCACCAGGCAGAAATATGAGGTGCCTGTGTGCATCAGTTTGCAGCATTTCTTCATCAAGTAAAACAAAACTCATTGCCACAGCAACATTTGACCTTCTTTTTTTCTTCTTTGTTCCAGATAAACGTGCTGAGAAACCGTGTGAGCGACCATCAGAAAACGTGAGAATCTGTTTCTCCTTTAAAACGATAAACACGCTGCCCTCATGTTGAGCCTCCACTAGCCAGTTGAAATCAGTCAGTTCACATACTTGCTGCAGGAGAGTCTATTTTGACTCTGAAAATGAGATCTAAGCTGAACTCTTTGGCCACCAAACATCATTGATGCCAGAAAAATCAACACTGCACATTACCCTGATCAGCCCATCCTATTGGTAACATATGGAGAGGAGAGCATCATAATGTCGGAATGGTTTTTATTTCAGTAATGACAGTGAAAATGGTTGGAAAGACTCGCAACCTAGTATTGACTTGGAGGGTCGGAATAAACATGTAAAACCATGTAGTTTTCTATCTGACTCACAATCATCGCCTACTTCCTACTTTGTTTTGAATTGTAACATAAAATACAAATAAGCTACACTGAAGTTTATAGATGAAGTTTGGGAAAAATGTGAAGAAGCTTGAGGGGTTTTGCACAGCATTGAAGTAGCTTGCAAAGCATGATTGGGTGGGAAAGATGACTTTTAATTTTCCTCTTCAACGCCCCATGCAGACAAACAAGCTCAGCCTGTATCCTTAACCTCATGAGCTGTTTTTTTTTATTTATATGTGTACGTATTCACAGATCCAAGAGAACAAAGAGAGGCCTTAGGAAATAGATGATCTGCTATCCAGACTAAGCACCTAAACCAAGACCTGCCGTTCTCGCCACACCCAAGTTACACCTTTATCCTTGACGGGACACTTTCTAGTGTGTTGCATAATACTATATGTTATGTTTTTATTTTCTCCAATTACATTCTTGGAACAATGAATAATGTGTAGGTGTAAATAAAACCTTATTTTAAAAACCAGCTTTGAGCATTTTTTTTCCCAGGACAAGTGACTGCAGGTGCACGTTTTCATTTAGTGGCACTGAAATATAAGTGCTCCAAGACGAAAGTGACTAATATCGTAGAAGCCAAAAGCAAAGTCGGGAAAGGACAATCTTCCCGCTCTGAGACAGGCTCGGACACGAGCGACACTGATGCACCTTGGATAGACGCCCAGACATCCACCCTGCGCGCCGCGCTCTCCCCTCCACCGCACACAGTTAAAAGAGAATGAATCATCCTCATATGCATTTCCTTAATCTGGGTGGGAAAGTGTTTCTGGAAGAAGCTCCTCCTCCTCCAACATTTCAAACTATCAAATGTGTCAAAATGATTTTTTTCGTGCATCAGCTGCACTGCATCAATTACAGCAGGATTTTGCCCTTAAGAGTCTGAAACTAGAAACGAAATGGAATCAAACCGTTTATGCGCACAGAAAACATAAATTGTTAACGCCACTGGATTATTTGTGTGTGTACATTTAAAAATGAGTAAATCGTGCACGCAAAAGCTATTTTTGAAAACAACAGCAAAACAAAGTCTCCTGTTTGTCTGTCACAGTTGCTCTCTTAGTCAGAGAAAGGCACGCACAAACCACAGGAACTCTCCTGGAATGAGAGCCTGGGGCTTAATTAGTTGAAGATATCAACCAATAAATCTGAAAACAGACACTAAACACACACAACAAATACAGTTGAGCAGTCATTTCATTTGTAAATACTGCAGAAGTTATGTCCCGAAGAAACAGATAACCTTGACGGTCTTCGTTTGCATAGCTGTTTATTTTTGCATGTAAAGTAACAACAACAAAGCTCCTAATAAAATGTAACATACACGATTCTCAAAAAAAACCCAAAAAAAACATTCCAAACAATACTGAAGGTGATCGAGCCTAAAGGCAGAGGAACCTTAAGACAGCCAAGTATAAAAATGTCCAATGTCTTTCACTTTAAGGTAGATAGAGAATCCTAACAGCTGCCAACCACCTTAACAAATAGCTGATCTGTCTTTTGTTTGTTACGCAATCTGCACCAACAGGAAACATGTTTGTTTTCTTTGTTTTATTACTTGAAGAAATAGACAGTAGCTCTGTGATAAAACAGATACCCTGCAAAGGCCCCATAACGCTGTTAGGTTGTAAGAGAAAGAGAGAAAACATGATACGAGTTGGACAAAAAAAAAAAAACTAACCATCTGTGTGTCGTCCTCCTGCCTGACGATTTGAGCTTAGCTCATAGCTCATTATGCTTATATGAAAGGGAACAGCCTTTTTTTCCAGCTCTGCAATTAGCTAAATTACATAAAAGAACATTTAAGAGAGTGTCTCCAACATCCCACATCACTGGCTCCACCTGCCATAAGGCAGTGGCTGACAGGCCTGACTCTTTCCTACTGCACAAATCTCTTTTGAATGCATGACTTGCTCATGCCACCCCTCATGCTACCACTTTGCCTCCATTTTTCTGGTTTTTCATAAAAATTCAAGTCAATGTTGAAAAAACACAAACCTATGTCAGAAATACAAATTACACAATATGCACATTCAATGACAGGGCAATGAAAACAGAAGAATCCCCCTCCCCTCCCAGTACTGCACATGTTAAGAAACCTAGAATTATCCGATGAAGACCAGTGATATGACTGTAGTGAAGTCACTGCCTTGTGTAAAGCAGAAAATCAGAAAATCAAAAGTGGCTTTAAAAAAATGATCCACAAAAACTGAAAAATAAAAAGAAGCTTGCATACTATATAAACACTGTAAAATTACATGAATGTGTCAAGATAAGTCACATTCCAATTTAGTAGCCACACAATGCCAGTTTGTCCAAATCCACTTCCATTTCAAACCTGGGAGACAATTATGTTGTTTTTTTCTGAAAATGTATGATTTTTTTGGGCCTGATAAGCTGAATCTTATGTATGTTATAGATCATCTAGTGCAAAGGGACTTTAAAGAAGTTGGGATTGTTGAATAAAAATATAATTAATGTTTGTGAAAATGTTGAATGAGTGTAGCTATCATTTTGTCACAAAAGAAAGCTTTTAAAAGAAGTAATGGGTTCAAACTGGATGAAATGGCAAAGAAGCAAAATGAGTAAGTAGTCAAATCCATATGTGAAATATGGACCTTTCACACACTGCTAATGTTTATATGCATGTTTTTTTGTCATAGAATAATATGTATACATATATATACACAATTACAGAAACATGGCATTTTTAACATCAACGACAAATACATTTTTCATATGTGAACATGATATTTTGACTATTCTGTTCATGATATAAACTGGTGGTGTACTTATTTTGACCTCAAGCTGAATCTTTTGTGTATTATTTTTGCTTGATGTTACTAAAAACACTTAATTTTCCATTTGCACATTAAAAAAAACATTTCTTAACTTTTTTCATGTTTCCGATGTATATGTCAATTCTAAACATCACCATGGATGTATTATGTTCTAGCCACACTAGTAACCGATAACATTGTAATATTTCACAGCGATGCAAGTAACAATCCATGGTTATGTGTATTGAAGGCCGCATGAATTTTGATTTTAGCGCCAACGCTCACCTACCTCTCACACTTAGCCTACCGAAACGTACAAACATTTTCAAATTAAATTACAACCTTTGATTTATTCGCGAGGCTAAACTCTCTCCACTCTTTATGCATAGTGTAACATAACTCATAGGCTCTCCCAACAAGGTTGGCAGTGAAGATTTTAAGGGTGTGGCTGCAGAAGCTTCTGATCAGGCGGGTTTCCTTCTGCAAGCACAGGCACATAAGACAAAGAAGCAGCTAAGAAAATAAGCCTTAATACCTTTTTTGATTCCTTTGGCTTATATTGCCAACATGGGAGATGACAAATTTGAATCAGCATCCAGAGGCAGGCTTACCTCTCGTTAATCTTGGAACGGACATTCATCGGCTGAAGACGTGGAGTCCTTGATGGCGTCTATGGTTGTTGGATTGACAAATATGTATTTGTCAAATTTCAGCTGCAGAGAGCAAAGTTTGGAAGAAAATCAGTTTGACTTCTTTCACCTGTGCCACCGACAGAGAAGCAATGTACAGTGTCAGCAATTTGAAAGAGTCTCTGGGAGATTACAAGTGAGAGAATCTGCTGTTTCTCCACCCTGCAACCTGCTCTACTCGTCTGTTGAGGTTTTATAACATCTGAGTTTGTCTAATAATAGTTACACATAAATATAACTATTTGCGCTCATGCAAAAATGTTCTGCGGAGAATATTATACTTTCTTCCAATCCTCCTCTTTGCTCCCCTCCGTTACGACTTTCTCCACTACTGAGAGGATTAACCAGCCTGTCTGCCAGGATTCCAGACTTATTGTTTGTGAAATGACCAAAATGTTGGGTGTGGTAGAAGGAAGGAGAAAGTGTCTCCATGAGCCAGAGGAGTAACTAAAAACACCCACCAAACTGCTCAAAACAGTCTACACCAAATAATAATAATAATAAAAAAAACCTTCATTGCCTCACTGTCTACAGTCAAATCAGACCAAACGTCTCTTATTTTAGGTCAGTTAGAATGAGCACAACTATTTTTTATTGATTAAATGGCACAATAATGAGAGAAACAATATAAACAAATTATTAGTATTAGCAATAGTTGGACATTTTCATTATGTCTGTACTTGCATATAATTATTTGAAAAATTGTGCCCAAGGATGTACATTTGCAGGTTCACAATTCTCTTCCTGATACTTTGGCTGGTTTCTTTTAACTTTCACATGTGTTAGCTAACCAATCAGAAGTTTCCCCCAAAAGCCATCATTATCTGAGCTTTCCCTTGTTGTTTCAAGGAAGAGTAATCATTCGGCATGTAAATTTCTAATTTTGAAGACATAAATAAATCATATTAATCACATATTCCTTATGTCTTTTGTTAAAGTTAGCAAACATATATCACATTAATATTTTTAACTGAGGTAAAATAATGAGATGTCTGGTCTTATCGGGAGAGGGTGCATGTGTTTCTACTTGGTGTGTGAACGTCTGCTCTGAACTGTAAGCTGGCCTAAAGTCATGTCATGTCTGCTGAAGAGGAAAATCAGGTACAGGTTAAAGAGTGATTTATAAATTTACATGTTTGATGGTGGTTCTCAGACACTTATCTGTCCACAAGTTGTATAGCAGTTTTGAGGCTGCAATGGATCCAACGTTTTGGGAACTATAACAAAGAGACAATGATCAGATGGGAAGAGGAAAGTGACACTTGAGCAAGTTTAAGGAATAGCTGAAAAAGAAAAACAAACAGAAACAAACTCACTCTTTACTACTTAAGTCCTGCAGTGCTGTAATAAGTTTTGGAGTCATGGTCTTCTTGCTGAGGTCCCGGTCTATCAGCAGAAGTCTAGGTAACATATTGCAAACAGTTGCAACACTTTCAGGAGCTGCTGCTTTTGTCCATTCGATGTCGGTCAAAATCTTCCCAAGTTCAGGCAAAACCTTCGGTGCTACAGAGAAGAGAAATGGTGAAACCTTATTTCACATACATGAAATTCATGACATTGAATATGCTCCATAGACATACAGGTGCATCTTAATAAATTGAGATATTTTTTAGATTAGTAGAGTGCGCAGTTCTCCTGCCCTGCTGGAAACTAAAATCACCGTCTCTGATCGAACACAATGACAATGATTCCTCAAAGCATCACTGTCGAAAAATTCAAACTAAACCTCTGGCAACTTGGATCCTCCGTCTCTTTTCGTTTCCTGGGACATGCATTCCTAAAAACATCTAAATTTACTCTCATCTTAGAAGATGAGGCTTAACAAGGCCAATCCATTTACTTCTTGATAAACGTGTTGTGACTCCTGAAGCTCTGACTAAATTCAATTCACTCATTCTGAATCTCCCCCGCAGACATTTTAGTTTGCTTTGGTTCAAAATCCTCTCGATGCTGTGCTTATTCCTGTGGCTTGTGAAACTTTTTTTTAGCTAGATTTTCTTTCTTCCACTCAGTTTTCCATTCATATGCTTGAACCAAAATACAGCTTTTTCTAAAAAGAGAGACTTAGATATAGTTTTTTTTAATGCGCATGTTTTCAGTAAGGGTTGCACAGTATCATCACAGCATCAATGTGCACATTAATAATACTGGAATTAACTGATTTTATTGTCATATTTGTTGCCTGTGAGTTAATTGAAAAATAATTTCTTAATGGACCTGTTGAAATATTTAAATTCATTTGGGGTTCTCAGGTGTAAGTCATGATTATCATTATGAAAAAAAATCAATTAAGGAAAATTTTATATATCATGAATATGACGCAAAAGGTGCAGTTGGTAGAAAGAAGGTCCTGGGTTCGGCGAGAACACGCAAACTTTCTGCATGGAGTTTGCGTGTTCTCCCTGTGGATATGTGGGTTCTCTCCGGGTACTCCGGCTTCCTCCCACAGTCAAAAAACATGACTGTAAGGCTTACTGGTATCTCTAAAATTTTCCTGATGTGTGAATGTGTTATCTGTGCATGGTGGTTTGTCCTGTCTGTCTCTATGTTGCCCTGGCAACCTGTCCAGCGAGTACCCTGCCTGTCGCCTGTTGACTGCTGGAGATAGAAACCAGCGCCCCTTGCGGCCCTGAAAGGCTAAGTGTGTTAGAAAATGGGAGGATCATGAGTCTACCATGGATTTCACATCTGGAAACAGTCCATCCTATTTGAAAATAAAGGTTGCTTCTTACCAATCTTGGATTGCAAACTGGGTTTGCGAGACATGTTATCCACAAGAGAGGCACACGTCTTTTGAGTATCTTTGGACCGCAATAGACTGGAGAAGAGATAATTGTCCGAAAGTTGGTTGAGCAAATGCTCACTCACAGCTACAGACCCCTGAAACACAAGACACGTACATACATTTCAGTTGTATGTACCACTTCAGTGAAGCTGTCCATATTTACACCACTTATTCAATGAGTTCATAGTGGAAATTAACACGGATTTAGTTTTTAACATTTCCTACTACTAACCTTGTGGTTGCTTGCAGTGAGGTTCTGCATGGCACCACAGCAGGCCTCCTTAATGACATTGTTTTTGGACGACTTGAGCAGTGCAACATACACATCTGTGGCTTTTGAGTTGTACAACCACTTCACCTCTGTTCCCAGGGTTTTCTCATCACTGCCTGCTTCCGAGTCTTGCGGTGGGTTTGAGAACATCTGAGCAGAGAGAAAAGCAGGTTAGGACCTAAAATGCTGTCATCGTGATTTGGGTCAAGCTTCTTGGTTAACACCCACCTCTTCTTTAGCTTTTCTGCTTCTAGGACTGAAGCATCCAACTGTGGGGCTTTTCCTACCCTCCTGATTATCAGATTGAACCTCTGCTGAGTCTGAAGCCTCTGGACACTCTTTCCATAGTTGGTATGTCAAGTTATGGAGAGTGGACACACAGTTCTCCACAGGCTATAAAATGAAAACAAGAAATAAAACAGAACATGCACGACAACATGTCCTAAAGTAATTTTTTTTTCTATAACTATATTTGTTAGTTGAGACATGTAGCAACAGGCCGTCAGCAGTCCCTGAACCAAAATTAACACAAATAAGAAATACTAATAAAAGGAATTCTACATAATAATGAAGTTTGGTAAATACTCCAACTGTGCAGGTACATTTAAACCCAAAATTATTCTTACTCAATAATGCAGAAGTACATTTAAAGTGATATTTTAGTCTACCAATATGCTTCTTCTGACTAGGAGTGACATTAATGTTCCAGAGATGCCAGGCCAGAGTCTGCACTGATGGAGAATTTGTGAAGGGAGCTAAATCCTCAAAAACTTAACACATTGTGAAAAATAAATTGCCAAAATAGCAATGGCAACATGCAAAAGACTGGTCAGCAATTGGATTTTTTGATTAATTAGTAAGAAGGTTATAAGAATTGTCCTACATTGCTTTTACTTATGAAAATGTAGATAAAAACAAAATAACTGTTTTAAATTAATTATATATATATATATATATATATATATATATATATATCCTTTGAACTATGCATGTCCCGACTAGGATAGATGAAAATAAATGTACATCTAAATTTGCCAGGAGCGTGGATAAGAATGTGTGGGAAGACTGACTTGCAGTTTCAGTTATCTTATGTATGTGAAGATTAAAATCATCATGCATGCAGTACTTTCCCAGGAATATGCACATATATTAATTTTAGCGCATGGATGCTTCCAAGCAAAATTCAGAAAATGCTTAAAATGTAGAATGAACACATTCTGTGTAAGAAACACGAGAGATGGTCAACAGGAAGTGGGAGAGAAATAAGAGGCGTCTTGAGAATTGAGTCATCCAAATTCAATGGAAACAAACAGGACCAAGAATAAAACAAGCATCTTGATGAACAGATAGACTTCCTTCGATGAGGTCAGTGAAGCAACACTTCATATGAATCATTAAACTTCACATGGTGCCACCAACAACGTAGTTCAGGAGTCAGTTATTATAATGTGTCACTAAATCAGGCGACACACTGTAAAACACTAAATCCAAAGATGGAATAAAACACAAATGCTTGGCATATTGATTAGCTTTCTCACAGAAAAGCACTTTTAAGATAACTATGAAATAAGTTGCTGAATAATTCTGTGGCAACTGCTCTACTACATTGCCTAATTTAAGCAACACTGACAATGACGGTTGTGACGAAATGTTTATTTACGCTTACCTTGTCATCTAGTTTCCCCTCTTTCTCAAGTGATGAAATGTATGTCACCAGGGCCTCAATAAGGTTTTTACACTCTCTCATTTTTTGCCTGTCAGGTGATGAGCCGCTGCTCAGGTTCCTACATGCACATCATTCATCATTATTACGCTGTTTCATGTACATTCACCACACAAATTGTCAGAAAATGTAAAAACAGATTTTCAATTCCAAATAATTTTAATGTTGAAGGTTACTTGAGTAAATACCAAACAAAATTATAATCAAGTTATAGTAGGATTTATCACAGGGAAAAAAAAGATTTTCAAACCAACTTATCGAATGGCAAAAATCAGCTGTGAAATCCCAATAGAGGCTAACCAAGCACAATTCATTTTACAGCGTTAGGACGACTGACAAAACATGGATGAACAAGTCAAAAAGCTTCTTGGTGATGCCCAACACTTTTGGGAAAATATGCAGTAATTTGACAAGACAAAAGTTATCTCCAATACATCTATCTGGTGTAAAACTAACAGCATTTCACAAACATAACACCATCGCAGCAGGTTAACACAGATATGATGGTCTGGGACCGGTTTGTTGCTTTAGGACGTGGACAACTTGCTGATGGAACCATGAATTCTACTGCCCAATAGAAAACACCAGTTTGTAACCAGAAACTCAGGCACATTTGCGTTATGCAGCTGGACAGAGATCAAAAGCAAGTCCTATATGCTCCAAAAAAATCTGTTTAGTTTGAATATCTGATTGAGATGCTGCGACATGACCTCAAATGGTTGTTCATGTGCAAAAATCCTTCTATGTGGGTAATTTAAAAACAATTCTCCAAAGAGGAGCTGAGCCATAGTAACGTGACAAACTCAATGGAAGGTCCTGCGAAGATCTGATAAACGTCAAGGGTGCACAACCGGTTATTAGGTTTAGAGCAGTGGCTCTTAACCTTTTTTGATGTACCGAACCCACCAGTTTCATATGCGCAGTCGCTGAACCCTTCTGTAGTGAGAAATAAAATAGGATTTTTTCCCACCAAATACAAGACATAGGGGCCAACTAGACTCTAGTTAGAAAGAAACATTAGAAAGGAATAGTTCTCACTGTTATAATAAGGAACAGTTCTCACTGTTCCTTTCTAATGTGTAAATGCATCATTCTTTCAACAAATCTTAATTGTTAAGTCCAGTAAAATGAATATCTGTGTCTTTAGACCCAACTACAGTCTAGTTGGGTCACCCCATGATCACCAAGTCTTCTTAAAAAGTAGAGTCTTTGAGAACAGTTCTTCAAAATATAGTCAGTGTTTTCAGCAAAGTTGAGCTGACTGTCCAGGAACGACCCAAGATATTTAAAATTTGCCACAGTTTCAACAGGTTGGCCATCGAGGGAAACTGGAATCACTTTAAAGTCTTGTTTAGATTATTTAATTAGCTCTACATTCTTAAGAGAATGAAAAATTAATAATAAATAATAAAGACTCTGCTGTATTTTGATTTAGTAATATAATTATATTAGTTGTGTTACCACCTCCACATCACTAGAGGCAGTAGCAACCCTGAAAAGATGCAACTAAGGAGCAGATTTAGAAGTACACCGAAAGCTACAGAAGTTGGTAAAAACTGTGAGTTTTGCTGAAGTAATTAAAGAAACAAGTTCAAATCCATGCTGAGAGTGGAACTCCTTCAATCAGTGCTCCTCCGCAGCTCTGATTGGCTAAGCAATGTAACGTGATCCTCTGCAGCAAGTGATGGCAAAATGGCGCGTCATCATGACTTTACACAAGTGTGTCATTACCTCCACGGCAGAGGCTCTGCCGAACTCCTGGGGTTCGATCAAACCCAGGTTAAGAACCATTGGTTTAGAGGTAATTACTTTTTCACATATAGCCTATGTTGTTTTTTAAATGCCTTTTTTTCCCTTGATAAATGGAATGATATTCGAAAACCATTCTTTGTATATTTACTTAACTTTGTTTTTACCCGATACATTTTGATGCTCTGAAAAATGTTACAACTGCAAACACATAAGGAAGAAAGATATTTACCTCAAGCAGCCAGTGGCAAAATAAAAGACTTCTGGATCTACATGTTCTGCATCATCCTTTGGGATGCTAAATGGCACCACCACATTCTTAGTCAGAGCAATAAGTGCTGTCGAAGTTAGCTCAGTCCTCAGTTCGTCAACGGAAGACAGGTTCCAGAGTAGGCCTTTTTTAAAAAATACATATATATATATCACTGTTTTAATGCATCAGCATTTTACACAACTACTAAAACTCTTTTCCTAATCTAACAGTCCTCACTGTTTCTTTCTAATGTGTAAATGCATCATTATTTCAACAAATCTTAACTATTAAGTCCAGTAAAATGAGTATCTGTCTTTAGATTAAAATAATTCTAAGCAGAGCTGCATGATTCATCATGATTTCACTGTGTATAATGCCACAACCATAAAGACCTAGTGGGATTAAATATTTGGTAGGCCATAATTTAATACCCACACCTGATTTACACCTTAGAGACTGAGATGCTACGGCTCAGCTGGTTAATTACATATAATCAAGCATCTTGATGAACAGATAGACTTCCATTAAAACAATGTCCTGTTTTCTCAGTAAAATCCAGCCTTAATTTTTGAGCGACCCTACCGGCGAGTTGTCTCTGCGTTTCAGTAGACTTTGTCTTCTTCATTTGGTTCAGGATCTTAGCTATGCCACCGGATTTCTGAACTTCCATCTTGTTATCCTTGTGCTTGAAGACGAGATTTCTCAGAGCACCAGAAACAGCCCTTAGTAAGTTAGGGTTGTCGCTGTCCAGCATGTTCACCAACGATGGAATTCCTTTACACCTGAATACCTGCAACAAAAAATTGCAATTGGGAGACAACCTGTTATTTCTGATTTATGATTAGAGTGATTTCTCAGGATTTTTTCAAAGCTGCCATTTTTGATGAAGTGGCAATTTTATTCTCATCAGATAGAATAAATGTATATTCACAATCAACATAAAGCTTTGATTCTGTTAAAAAAAAATTAAAAATCTAGTTCCTGTCATTTCCAAGTATGAACAAACTGACAAAAGTATTCACTAGCATTATCTTGCAAAGCACTCCTTCCACTTGGTGCAACTAAATGCCTTTTTCTCTCCCTTTTTACATTTTATGTGATAAACACAACATATGCACAGAGCTGCAAAGTAAGAGGAAAGGGATAAAGTGTTTTATTAAAAATAAAAAATGTAAAAAGTGTGCCATGTATTTTTACTGGATGTTTACCTGGTCTGCATATCTAAACTGAAATGTTTCATTATTATTCATGGCAAAATAGCTCAAACTCATGGATGGAAAGCATTTTCCATCCATGAGTTTGTGAAGATCAGCTGTCAAGAGAATTTAGCAACTAATTTTACACCAGACTATGAAAAAAAATTAACACAGAAAATTCACTTTGATCTTAACCATTCCATTGTACGTTAAATTGTGTGATGCAAACACGCCTCCACTCACCCAGTGACAAAAGACCCTACATTGTATGAGATTCCTTCTTGTAACAGGATGCATGCGGTATACCAACCTCGTCTTTGGCTGATTCGTCACGGAAGCAGACATGTTGGATATAGTTGGCCCCACATTGCTGGTGTCCCTCATTAGAGTCCACCAGGTATCCCAGGGCCACATGTAAGTCATCTTGCATGTTTACTGTAGAGTTCACCCTATAAGAAAACACATAGGAATTGAAGACAGAGTTGGCAATTATGTGTTCAGAATTTAAAGGGGGAAAAAAGGAATGCTTAATAAACATAATGAATCAAAACAAAAGGTAAGGAGTAAACTAAACTCACATGGATGACTGCTCGATTTGGGACACCCTAACGGAGCCCAACTTGGCATTGGTTTGAGACTGGATGGAAGGGGTCTCTTTAGTAACTTGGATTTGGCTTGAATTGATCTGCCCTCTGGCTTTCTAGAAAAAGAACAATAGTTAGCAAAATTATTTCGGCATTACTTTAGAATCTGGCAAGAACACTGAAGCAAGAGCTACTCACCATGCTAGGTGCTGGAGCAAGACGAGCTGAAGTCAAAGCAGGGTCACTCCGACTGGGTTTCAGCCCATTGGGGATTTTAGTCAAGGATGAGGTGTTGACTTGTTCCATGTTGGTGCCAACTAATCTTCCCTTCATACTTTTAGTTGTTAGACTTCGGCTCTTCTGAACATTTACATAAATTGCAGGACAGAAAAAAACTGAAGTTATTGGTTATGGTCCCCAAAAATGTGAGAAAACAAATCAGAACTGAATGAAACAGTTTTTGGCTGAAGACTGCAAACATTCCTGGGGTGTGTGCTTAAAGAGTCTCAAATTTCTCTAAGCGAACTCCCTTCTTAGCCAAAAAACTGTGTGCCATAGAGAACTAACTTAAGAGTCAGTCAGTTGTTGAGAGGAACTATGAGTGAGAAGATGACAGAAATTCCTGTTTCAGTGAAGAGGTGGTGTTGACCCCATTGCCGGATGTGATGCTGTCTTCTAGAGACTGTGACCAACTACATAATAAAGTTTTATTTAGTGTTTTGATCCATGTGTGTGTTCTTTTTTTTTAGCTCTGTTCCTTCTTTTTCTTATAAGACATTATTTGAAATACAGATTTTTAGGATAAAACAACTTTCACAATTATTGGAACATCTGGTGGACGTTTCAGTGTCAAGGTAGTTCAAAGTGATTTAAATCATAAAAGCATCATACAGTCATCAAGTCTGAAACAAGCAATAAACATTACACTTTGCCAAATATCAAGAAAACGCATAAATATGTTGATCAATGTTCCAGTTACTGCTAATCGGATCCAGCTGTAAACAGGCGAGATCTTAGCCTTGAATTAACTGAAATCTGTGTCTCAGCAGTTTTCTGGTAGTTTGATATTTGAGTTGCATAAAAGCTGACCGCTGCTTTCTTCTTGTTTGGTTCTGGTTCTGGGGATGCAAAGAAGACCAAAACCTGCAGATCTGAGAGGTCTGGAAGGTTGATACGACAACAACAGAACAACACCCAAAATACATTAGTTTTGTTAGTTTCATAAACTAACTTTTGTTAGTTTATAAACTAACCATAGTTAGTTCATACACTTTTGTTAATGTTAATTCTATGTGTGAAAGCGTGGCCAACAGGGACTGAACGGCTTTGTTCACTTCCTCTGGTGTCATTTCTAAAACAAATCAATGTGATCGTTCACAACTTCTCCTGTTTCCTGATTGGCCCCTTTTTTTGAGCAGCATTGCAATGGAAGCTAATGGCCAGGCTAGCACACAAACACCCACACACATTATTTTAATATTCCCAAGTAGGACAGAGTAAAATTCAGAAGAGTTTGAGCAACACAAGAGATAAATACATACATTGTTACACAAAAATGAAAGGTTTGGCAGGGAGAAAGATTCCTGTAAAAACTTGATCAATGAACATCAGTGAAGAAAGAAGCAACTTTCTCTTTGCAGAAAAGTCATTAATCAAAGTTCCACCTGTCTGCAGATGACATTTTGACATATTTAATTTATCAGGAAGGAGAACTAGGTTATGTGAAAGTTATAGGAAGAGGCATGCACAGTTGATCTCCTGGTGTTTAAAGCCTGACATGGTGCTGAGAAAGCACACACATATCACCAAGGGACTTGGCAGGAAAAATTAAAAAAGATATTCAACATAATGTTTGAATATCTTTAGCTTCTTTGAAGCAGTATTTGGAAACATCCACAGATACAGCGAGTTGTTGCATGTGGTCTTAACTGGATCGAGCAAGATTCACTGACTGAATTAGAACCGTATGAGAAACGCAATGGATATGCAGTGGGGTGAAGAAACACAGCTCTGGAGAAAACTTAAGGTTTTAATAAAAGCCAGTTTAGCAGCTTTTAAACACGCCTCCCTTTAAGGCTGTGTTTCTCAGCTTCAGGCAAGTTGTCAAATAAGATAGACTCATATTTTACCGTAAAGTAACTCTACAGCAGCCAAAAATTGAAATGTATGCCATCATCAAATGATCTTGCATGTACAATGACATTCAGTGTTTATAAAGTATTATCTAACAGAGGTTGTGGCTCCTAAAATAACAGGAAACTACAAAGATTACAAGATAAACGTCACTGATCTTTCTAGCTCAATGAGTCCCTGAAGGCAAGAATAAACTGAGATCGGCCACTGAATAAACAAGTTTCACTTCTGTAAAAAATTAACTAAAGGTTTTTTTTGTGGGGGGGGGTCAACTCGGAAATTAAACGTATACATCTATGTGGACTACTAATTCAGCAATTATGGCAATTCACTTTAGCACATTATTATTCTTTCCTGGATTTTAGGGAATAAGCTACATAAAGTTGCACATGCTGTTCACTATAGCTGAACATACTCAAAATGATTCTTCCTGATGTGCATATTTACAGAGAAATAAAATACGACACAACATGATGTGTGGATTGTGCGCCTTCATCAGAACAGGCAACACCGACATAGTCCCTAGAAATGCCTCACTTCCGTGTCAGCAGGTCAGGTCAGGCCAAATCACCATAAATACATGCACACACCCAAACAAAGAGCCACATAAACACATGTTACTGAAATTTGGATTACAGAATAGTTCATCTTAGTACACGCATATTGAATCTGGAGTTTTGTAACAGAGTAGAGAGTAAGCTTAAAACAAACACACAAGCATATGCATGCAAAAAAAATTAAAAAAAATTAATTAGTTTTTCCGCAAAGCAGCTACTCTGTTTGTTCAAATATCTAGCCATTCATCGTCTGTCAGTTATCAGAGACTGGGTCATTGAGGTAATGTATGCTGGAGGGAAACTCAGTCAAGCCTTTGCATGCAGACACACTCCGGCTCATTCTAAGGGAGACTCCAACCACTTGTATTCAGGATCTTGTTCTATTGATCATGATTCATGTCTCATTGCCATCGGTGAAAGTTTGAATATAAATTCACTGGTAAATGGAGACTTTAGCTTTTTGGCTCAATCCCTTCTTTACCACGACAAGATAATGTGACACCTGTAAAACTGCAGATGTGGACATAATTTGTCTGCACATCTCCTGCTCCAACCTTTCATCACTCATGAACAAGACAAACCTCCTTCACCGGACCCTCAAACTAGAGCACAACTTGTTCAGAGTAAAAACCATGTCCTGATGCTCAGAGGAGGTGACTTTTTAATGTTCAGCCGTCATAAATATTAATTTTGAGATCGCATCCTCGAGGATCCTTTTTGAAACACTTCAAATTAAGTATCTAATTGCTTCTCCTAACTCGGGTTATGAAGTATTCTAATCTCTCTCAATTATCTTCTTACACTCAATTATCTTGTGAATCAACGATGCTGGTATAAAAATGAACTTGCTTTTATCAGCAATATAAATTATCCATCACTCAACGCTGCCATAATGTGAACTCAAAATATTAAATATTGGTTTCTCAGCAACATGTTTTGGTTAACAGCCTCAGTAAGGATTTCAACTACTGCTTTCTGGCAATAGCAACAGAATAGGAAGGAAAAAAAGCCTCTAGTTAAGCAAATTATTATTTTTTTGTCTTTCCTCAATGCAAGCAATTTTATTATTTTAAGTCTATTTCTAGCCATTCACCCCAAATCGGCTTTTAATGACTTTCTGCAGCAATTTGTAAGACATTTCTTCTCAATTTATATATCCAACATATATATATATATATATATATATATATATATATATATATATATATATATATATATATATATAGAGACTAAC
>CAEGAF010171936.1:0-10057 GCA_903067075.1 Micropoecilia bifurca
CAAAATGTCACCAAAATCACTCTGTCCCTCTAAAATCTGTCAGAAAATCACAAAAGTGTATTGAATTGTATCGTTTCATGGACAGAATATCATGTATCGTATTGTGAGATGATGTTTCAGGTGTTTCCCTCCTGCCACCTGGATTGAATCTCTGGGTGATGAACAATCGTCTGCAGCTCCTGATGGTCATGTTGTCGTTTGGATCTTCGGTTCTGGAGGCTCATCTAGAACAAGCAGAGCAGGAGAACCAGGTGGAGAAACTCTGAGATACCTGCTAAAACCAAACCAACTTTATTTATAAAGCACTTTAAAACAACCACAGCTGATACAAAGTGCTGGACATTAAAACACAACATAATAAAAATAAAAACTTACAGTTTGAAAACAAAAACATACAATTTAAAACTAGATCCTGCTGGTGTTGAAAGCCAAATAAATGAAATAAATAAATGGTTTTAAGACAAACTTTCTTCACCGCATCAGTTTGTTGTTTGCTTTGCACTTGTTCAATAAAGTTTCTTGAAAACAGGAAGCAGAACGTCTCCGTAAGCTGTCTTCACACACTTCAAAATAAGAGCATGAATGTAACCACTTTGAGAAATCGCAACAAAACCTCAACGCAGATTTCAAACTTTATTCAACTGAAATTTTACATGATTAGTTAATACAGAGGAAGCTAAACGTGCTAAACGTTTTTGAGCTTCAAGGTTAGCAAAACCAGTAAACAGGAAATGCTACTGGTGCGCTAGCAGCATATTAGCATAAGTAAGCCTCAAAGCTGAGCTGGAGAAATAATTTATGGTAAGCTAAGTGCGTAAAGCTAAGTTAGCAAAAATGCTATGCAAATAATTAGCTCTGCTGTTAGCAGATTAGCAGAAGCGGCTTTGACTCCAGGACAAGCTGAAGATGTTAAGTTTATTATTCAGCATCACCATGAATCCATGAATCCATGAATCCATGAATCCATGAATCCATCGCAGAGCGACTTCATGAGAGGAAAATTATTTTTTCATTAATAATCTCTATTTTATCAAGTTGTGAACACTTTAATTACAGCACATTTTAGCCAAATATTCTGACTACTGCTGCATAAACTACTTATTGCAACACAGACGACAGCTTGGATGGAAAACAGCTGATAGAGTCACATCATTTCAACCTTTGACCTCCCAGTTTGAGGAAGCTGCTAGCAGAGCACATGAAGTCATGGAGGAACATCTGACTAGATCATAAGCTGACTGAGTGTGAAAGGATGTTAGCAACTGAGCTAATGTTGCATCATCAGGACTCAAACACAAGCAATCTTTGTCCCCTGACCTCTGACCTCTGATCGTTTCCGCCCCACAGCATGCAGTCAGTCTGATGGTTTTTCAGGACATCAAACTCACTCTGGTTAGAATCACTTCCTGTTCCAGTGCAGCATCAACACAGAAACATTAGCATGCTAACCCCTCAGTGGCTAATGTGTTTCCCATTAGCCACTTTCAAGATGGCTGCCATTTCTGAGCTTTTTACAGCAGTTAGTGGCATGAAATGACGGATGAACTTCGTGTCACATCAGATGTTTTCGACTTTGTCGTCTGGATGGTTAGCATTAGCTCCTGCTGACGTTTCATGTGCTTAGGAGTTTTACATTAGCTTCTGGTATTTACTATGAGCTTGCAATTTAGTGTTAGCTTCTGCTAAAGGTGATTTTCCTAATTTTTTTAATCTTTAACGATTTATTATTAGCTTCCAGTAACTTTTTATGCGGTTTGATGTTAGTGGTGTCTTCAGTCTTTTCGTTTTCAGGAGGTTAGCGCTAGCTTCCTCTAATCTCTGTCTGTGTTTAGAATTAGCATTAGCTTTTGCTAATTTGTTTGTGGTTAGTGGTTTAATGTTCTGGTAATTTTTAAATGTGTTTAGCTGCTTAGCTTAAGCTGATTCAAGATTCTTAGTGAACAGTGAAGCTAATGTTTTGGCTAGCTGTGCCACCTCTAGTTTTAACTACAGCCGAACGTTTAATCTCCATTTCAACTATGGCAACCATTTTGAAAAATGTCCTCCAGGAAAAGGAAACACAGGAAGAAAATATATATTATTTCTATGGTTCAAAACACCAAACACAAGGTTGTCATGTTAATGTCGGCCATCTTGAAAAGCCAAACAATCATCAGTAAATCCTTCCTGAAGCAGAGCTTCTTCTGGTAAAACGCTGAGTCTCTTTACTTCATGAAGGCTGAAACCTGCAGCCACGGAAAACAGGAAGTAGAGGCTGGAAACAGGAAGTAGAGGCTGGAAACAGGAAATAGAGGCTGGAAACAGGAAGTAGAGTCTGGAAACAGGAAATGGAGGCTGGAAACAGGAAGTGGAGGCTGGAAACAGTTCACACATGTGGATTATGCATGTTTCCTTCTGCTACTTCGGAGCCAAGCTACGCTACATGTAGCTTCATGGCATGTCGATGTTACCATGGCTTTACTGAACAGGAAGTAGAGACTGGAAACAGGAAGTAGAAGCTGGGAACAGGAAGTAGAGGCTGGAAACAGCAAGTAGAGGCTGGAAATGTGATTCATCTCTTCGCCGGTCACCTTTGACCTTACGGCGTTTGCTCCTTGGTTTGGAGCCGCCATGTTTCTGTTTCCAGAGGAAACCTCAAACAGTCGGACCAGTCGGGGCAGCAAACGTGAGAAACGGTGACACAGTATTTATGGTTCCGCTGCCGACTGAACCTTTGACCCCGTTCACTGTGTGCACCTGATGATGTCATCAGCAGGTGAACCAGGTGAACCTCAGAGGGAAACGACCCGAAAGCTGCTGGATCCCGACAGTCAGAATAAACTTCAAACAAGATGATCGGAACCGGAACCGGATCCGTGTGGAAAGTGTTTCACTAGTTCGGAACATTTACGGAGTGTAAATAGTGCCGCATGTTTCCGCAGACTGGACGGAACCGGCGCTGACTCAGCAGAACCGGCTCCGGTCACTTTTCCGGAAGCTGATATCGATCCTGCGGGTTTTTACCGGAACCGGCCGAATCACTCAGACCGAAACTGCGAGTGAAATCCAACCGGCTTCCGTAGAGCTGCGAGCACGTTTCACAGAAGAGGGGGGGGGGGGATTCCCGGATCCCCGGGATGAAGGAGAAAAACAGGAGGAGCAGCTTCCCGGAAAGGATGACGTCACCAGAGGATCACGTCACCCCAGCAGCAGGAATGAACATGAATAATAAATCAAATATTGAATTTTTACACGTTGTAGCTATGATGTTATCACAGTAATGGGGTTGAATTAAATCATACTAAGAATAAATATTATTTACATCATCTAAGGTGTTGAATTTATATAAAAGTAATTTAAATCAACCGGAGCCATTATTATACATATTATGATATATATTATTATATTATTATACCTATTATTATATTATTATACATATTATTATACATATTATTATATTATTATATATATTATTATATTATTATACATACATTATTATATTATTATACATACATTATTATATTATTATACATACATTATTATATTATTATACATATTATTATACATATTATTATATTATTATATACATTATTATATTATTATACATATTATTATATTATTATACATACATTTTTGAACATTTGCAGTAGAAAATAAAGTTCACAGTTTTGAACATATTCTAGATGTTCTGTCTTATTTTGATCTTGACTGAAATAATAAATAATTTTAAAAATATTACCAATATTTGTATTTTTTGTCTGTATTAATGTACTAAAAAGGAAACATAAAGGATTTCTAATAAAAACTAATATATCTTTTACAGAAATGCAGGAATGTGGATAAAATAAAATGTGACACATTGGAATCATGATTTTATGAAACAGATTCTAAATAATAAATAAATGAATAAATCAAATTTTCCAACAGATGATATTCTTGTTTTGTTTTCATATTTATTTATAAAGATTTATGATAAAAACTCATGTATATTTAATGTAATTAGACGGATTGTAAATGTTCACTTGATGACAATCATATTTTATCTAAATATCTTTTTATTTCCTCTCTGTAAATCTGTAGACATAACGAGTCACATCTAGAGAAAATAAAGTGATTTTAGTCAAATTTGATCTTTTATTTTGTAAACTAACTTCCTGCTCCAGCCGCCCCTCCTCTTCCTCAGCCGATGACGTCACATCCATCCTTTCCGGGAAGCGGCGCCGTTGCCTGGTTACCGGGAAGGTTCTTCTCCTCATCATCATCATCAGCTTTCAGTTCATTACCGGAACCAGGCCGGTCCGATTCCCAACCGGACCGAACCGGAACCAGCCTGGAGGAAAACCTCAGGTCACTTTACCCAGGTCATCTGAGCCCGGGGTCAAAGGTCACACTTATTTACAAACAACAGCAGCAGCAACTGGCCAAATAAATAAACAAAGAATTAAAAACAACAAATGAAGTCAGATTTTAACAGCAGCTGGTTTGGCCGCATCAGGCTGAGAGACGATCAGATGAATATCCTGCTGGAAGGAGCAGGAGGCCAGTTCTGGTCCACATGGGACCAGTTAGCAGACTGGCTAACAGGTGGATTAGCTAACAGCTAATTATGGAGCTAATAAACTAGCTAACGGGTTGTTAGCTAATGGGTTAATTAGCTAACGGGTTGTTAGCTAATGGGTTTATTAGCTAACGGGTTGTTAGGTTTATTAGCTAACGGGTTGTTAGGTTTATTAGCTAACGGGTTGTTAGGTTTATTAGCTAACGGGTTGTTAGCTAATGGGTTTATTAGCTAACGGGTTGTTAGGTTTATTAGCTAACGGGTTGTTAGGTTTATTAGCTAACGGGTTGTTAGCTAATGGGTTTATTAGCTAACGGGTTGCAGGTGTGAGGAGAGAGACAGGAAGTGACACGAAGGAAACGGGATTAGAAATGAATCAAACATTAAAAATAATTTGAAATAAAAAGATAAAAGTGTCAGGGTTTGGTTTAGATGAGGTGAGAGATGCAGGCGGAACCAGGATGACGTGGTGAAAATGATGTTTTAATGAATATAATCCAGAGCGGAGGCACAAGGAAACAGAGGTTAGACATGACGTAACACAACGTAACACAACGTAACACGACGTAACACGACGAGGATCCGACACAAAGACAACAGGTGGACTTTAACTACACAGGGAGGGAAATCAGGAAACTAGACACAGCTGGGATCAATAAACAGGGAGGACAAGACAGAGACTCAGGGAAACAGGACTAAACACAGAACATCTCAGGAAAACACCGATCACAACAGAAATAAGACAAAAGAAACTGGAATCAGGACTGAACAGAAACAGAAACAGAACAATCAGATTAAAGAACAAAATAATAAAATAATAATTCAAACTGTGAAACTAAACAACCCGGATCGTTTCCTTCTTCACCTCCTTCTCTGTGTCCTAACATCCTCACTTCTCTCTCCGTCCTTTCATCTCCATTTGTTTCTGTCTGCATCACTTTATTTATTTCTCTTTCTGTTTTTTGTTTATTTCTTCGTTTTTATTGCCGTTTTGTTTCTTTTCTATCTCATATTTTTCTCTGCTTCTTTTGTCCTTTTTGTCCATTTTTCCACTTCATGTTTTTTAAAGTAAATAAATGTAAATAAATAAATAATTCCCGCCCATCAGACATGTTGTCCTTGTTTTCAGGGAAACTTTATTTAATCCTGTTCCTCCATGTTTCTCTTTCTCTTCACTGAGAGCCGCTGGTTTCCCAGAAGGACAAACTTTCTGTTTTCCCTCATAATGAAAGTGATGCAGCGGCTCCGGTTTCCGGCGGCGCGCGGCCCGACGGGCGGCCCGCGCCGCGCAGCCGAACCGGACCGCGGCGGGAAGCCGGACTTTGACTGAGCCGGGTTTTAATTTAGAGCAGCTGATCTGAGTCAGAAACAACCAGAACCGCCGCTGCTTCATTTCAGGGCAGCAGGAAATGGGGGGGTGGCGCAACAAACCGTCAGATGTCATCAGATCAGAGTTGAAGGAAAGAATCCGGTTCTTCCACATTCTCTGAACTCCTGTCGCTTCCTCCTTCCTACATTTAATCATTTTAATGTTTCATTTCTCTGTTTTCTTCCAAGTTTCCACCAGTTTTCCTGCCGTGTATGGAAGACCAGAAGTGCCACAATCCTACACATAAATCACTGATTGAATAAACATTAATCATTTGTGTTTTACATGCAGAATTATGCTGAGTAGTAACAACATAAACGCTTATCATTTTTTGACCATTTTTCTCCGTCAGACTGGATGGAGAACATCTAAGAACATTAGTTTCTCTTCTTCCTACAAATTCTGATCTGGTCTGGACTTTGACTAGGCCATAAACCTGCTGGGATTTTAACTCTCCCATAATTTCTCTGTCAGTGTCGGAGCTGGAACTGGATTTATCTCCATCCATGTTCCCCCAGCATGATGCTGCCACCACCATGTTCCACCTCCGGGTCAGAACCAGAACCTGGATTTAATCTGAACAAACTGGATGTTTGTGCCTGACTAGAGTTAAAGTTCAGTGGAAACTGAAACGCTGAGCGGCCATGTTGGTCCGTCTGACCTTTGACCTGCAGCAAAACGCGCCGCCCAGCTGATCATTAACCTTTAGGGCCGCCGGAGCAGAACCGCGACGTCCCGCTGTCGTGACGCGGTTACCATGGAAACGAGCCGACGCCGTTTCCATGGTAACCTCCAGAACCTTCAGGACCTTCGAGACAAAAACAAACAAAACGACTTTTAAACTTTCTCGTGTTGATAAAGACGAAATATTTCCAGATTAAAACTTGGTTTTTGTAACAGATAATTTTTTTCTCCACATTTTAACATGTTTTAGTTTTATTTCTTAAGAATTCAAAGCATCAATTAATCAATTTATGTCATTAAATTATTTTTATTTTCTTCTGCAGTGAATAAATTCTCAATTATTTGAATATTAATTTATGTATTTTGGTTAAAGACCCAAAATTACAACAGTTTCTGTAACTGAAAATATTATAAATAATCTAAAAATATTATAAATAAATATAAATAATCTGTGGATATTGGACATGAAAACGTTTCACCAGAACCGGATCCCAGAACCGGATCCCAGAACCGGATCCCAGGACCGGATCCCAGGACCAGATCCCAGGACCGGATCCCAGGACCAGATCCCAGGACCGGATCCCAGGACCGGATCCCAGAACTGGATCTCTGGACAGTCAGCAGGTTAAAACACAGAGAAGAAATTAATTGATCATTTATCGTTTATCGTTTATTGTTTATCGTTTATTGTTTATTGTTTATCGTTTATCGTTTATCGTTCATTGTTTAGCGTTTATCGTTTATTGTTTATCTTTTATTGTTTATTGTTTATCGTTTATTGTTTATCTTTTATTGTTTATTGTTTATCGTTAATTGTTTATCGTTTATTGTTTATCGTTTATCGTTTATTGTTTATCGTTTATTGTTTATCTTTTATTGTTTATTGTTTATCGTTTATTGTTTATCGTTTATCGTTCATTGTTTATCGTTTATCGTTTATTGTTTATCTTTTATTGTTCATTGTTTATCGTTTATTGTTTATCTTTTATTGTTTATCGTTAATTGTTTATCGTTTATCGTTTATTGTTTATCGTTTATCGTTTATTGTTTATTGTTTATCGTTTATTGTTTATCTTTTATTGTTTATTGTTTATCTTTTATTGTTTATCGTTTATCGTTTATTGTTTATCGTTTATAGTTTATTGTTTATCGTTTATTGTTTATCGTTTATTGTTTATTGTTTATCGTTTATTGTTTATCGTTTATTGTTTATTGTTTATCGTTTATTGTTTATCTTTTATTGTTTATCGTTTATCGTTAATTGTTTATCGTTTATCGTTTATTGTTTATTGTTTATCGTTTATTGTTTATCTTTTATTGTTTATCGTTAATTGTTTATTGTTTATCGTTTATTGTTTATCGTTAATTGTTTATCGTTTATCGTTTATTGTTTATCGTTTATTGTTTATCGTTTATTGTTTATCGTTTATTGTTTATCGTTTATTGTTTATCGTTACCTTCCAATCAGATGGAAACTCATCCTTCCTCTGGTCGGGAGGAGAACTGGGAACACTGGGAAACCATGGCAACGGGAGACGCTGACCTGGACAAACATCCGCCTGTCAGGTTTTTATTTACTGTTCATTTACTGTTATTGTTATAGTGGATTAAAGCATGAAAACAACAGTAGAGATGACGTCACAGGCTGATGATGATGATGAGGGGAAGCCGCTCCTGTTATGGCCGATCAGCTGGTTGCATCATCACACAATCAGTCCTATAAATAGGATGATGTCATCCCCCCCCCCCCCTCGTCTCTCTCGGGCTCTGCTTAGTAAGGCGTGACGTCACAGGCCCCGCCCCCCTCCCGGCTTTTATAAGCAGGTGACGCAACCGGAGCGGCAGAAGCGCAAGCGGCCGCGAGACACGAGCGACGGTTCGTTCAACCAGAACCAGAACCGGGACCGGAACCAGAACCGGAACCAGGACCGGAACCTCGGAACTTTAACAGGTAAGCAGAGGGGGCAGCACTTCCGGTGGGGGACGCGGGCGGACGGAGGCTCCGTCCGCCGGGCGTCCCGGTCCCGGTTCGGGTCCCGGTCCCGGTTCGCTTCGCAGAGAAACAAAAGCTGAAGCTGCGCGGTTTTTAACGGGCAGGTTGTTAATCCGGAATAAATAAATGATGTTTATTATTTAATATTTTAGTTTCTGATTCGACCTGTTGCTGAAATTTAACTCAACTTGAAGACGAGCAGAAAAACAGAGATAAACAAACACAAGGTTCTGTTGTTACCGCTGTTATTATTATTGTTATAGTTGTTATTGTTGTTTTTGTTGTTATTATTATTATTATTGTTGTTGTTGTTGTTATTACATCTGTTACTGTTATTATTGTTGTTAAAGTCACAAATAATCCCTAAAAGACACCAGACTAACTTTAGCTAAATAATTAAACTATGTGGATAAAAAGAAATATGAAAGTAAATAGAAATGTAAGAAAATAAACCAGGAAGAAGTAAAAATAATGTCTAACTGTTACAGTAAATCTCTCTGAATGCTGATCGTCTCGTCCTGCTGCTGGTTGATCATAAACTTCCTGTCCATGTTTTCCTGCTTCGTTTCCTGCTTCGTTTCCTGCTTCGTTTCCTGCTTCGTTTCCTGCGTCGTTTCCTGCTTCGTTTCCTGCTTCGTTTCCTGCTTCGTTTCCTGCTTCGTTTCCTGCTTCGTTTCCTGGACCGTCGTCCTTCCACAGGATTTTCCTGGTTGTTGTTTCCCTGCAGCTTCGTCATCATTACTTTGTGTTTGTCATCATTACTCAGCAGATCTCAGACTGTTTGCATCGTTTCTGAACCGTTTGTTGCTCCACTGAGACAAATGACCTCATCATCCAATCAGAGCCCGGAGGCGGGGCTTAGCGCCGTCAGCCACCCTCATGTATGTGCTGCTAAATCTGCAACTTGTGGAGAAGCGACAGCGAACCAGTGGCTATGCTAACTAGCCTAGCTGCCACAACATGCTATGATGTAGCAGGTTGTGATTGACAGCGCTAAGCCCCGCCTCCGGGCTGTGATTGGTTGTGTTGCAGCAGGAGAGGAGCCTGAGTTCGGATTCATTTATTGTTCTGACCCGGTTCTGACCCGGTTCCTGTGGTCCTGACCCGGTTCTGACCCGGTTCCTGTGGTCCTGACCCGGTTCTGACCAGGTTCTGGTGGTTCTGACACGGTTCTGACCTGGTTCCTGTGGTCCTGACCCGGTTCTGACCCGGTTCCTGTGGTCCTGACCCGGTTCTGATCTGGTTCCTGTGGTTCTGACCCGGTTCTGACCCGGTTCCTGTGGTTCTGACCCGGTACCCGTGGTTCTGACCCGATTCTGTCCCGGTTCCTGTGGTTGTGACACAGTTCTGACCTGGTTCCTGTGGTTCCTGTGGTTCTGACCCGGTTCCTGTGGTTCCTGTGGGTCTGTGACGGTTCCTGTGGTTCTGTCCCGGTGCTGTCCCGGTTCTGTCGCGGGGGGGGTGGGTCTGGCCC
>CAEGAF010171957.1:0-27386 GCA_903067075.1 Micropoecilia bifurca
TTATTTTTGATGATAAATACAGAAACAAGCATAAAAATCAAAACATTAACAATAGTGATAGTAATATTAATAATAAAATAATGGTCAGTGCAAAGTAGCCTACAAATTCTTTGGTGGGGGGGGTGATGAGGGACCTGGATAAGGGCTGGGGGGGGGGAACTGGGCCAAAACAGGTTGAGAAACACTGATCTAGAGCACCTTATAGACCTGCAGCTCTGGACAAAATGGAGACCACTGCACTGAACCCAATTGAAAATCTCCTGGTTTATTCCACCAAATATTGATTTCTGAACTAAACCTAAATGAATAACTTCATATTCATTTAGGTGCTCTAAATGAATATGAACTTGTTTTCTTTGCATTATTTGAGATCTGAAAGCACTGTATCTTTTTTGTTTCTTTGACCATTTCTCATTTTCTGCCAATAAATACAAAATCTTTGCTTGGGATTTTGGAGACACGTTGTCAGTAGTTCATAGAATAAAAGAGCAATGTTCATTTAACTCAAACATGTACCTATAAAAAGAAAAAATAGAGAAACTGATCATATTAGGTGGTCTCTTAATTTTTTCCAGAGTTTCATGTTCAGCTCCATACCTCTTCCCATCAACTCCAAGGAGTTTCCCTGGTCCTGCATGATGTTGCTCCCAACATGTTTCAATAGAAAATAATAATTTCTGGACCATGTGCTTTATCAGTTTTCTGACATATATAATGTGCATAATGTTCATCTGACCAGCTCATCTAATTCTAAATGTTTGCTGTGACTTGTGTCAAACTGCAAATGGGACTTTTCCCAACGATTAAACATAGTTTTTTTTAATTTTATTTCATCACTCTTGCTTGAGTAAGCAAACAAACAGTTTTTTCATCGCTGTGGATTTGGAGTTGAGGATTCCTTCGTACAAACCCACTGTCATCTGGACAATAAGGATCATGTTGTGAGGATCATGTTCTTTGATTTCTCCAGTGCATTCAACACAATTCAGCCTGATTTGCCTGGAAATCTATTACCACCAGGCGCTGGAACAGATTGAAATCTTGGAAGCCCCTTGGGAAATACAGCGCATCTACAAAGTACTCACAACGCTTCACGTTTCCACGTTGTTGTTTTACTGCCTCGTTTCAAATTGTATAAGATTGATCTCGTTTCTCAAAAGTCTACACAGACAATAATGGAGTGGCTAAAGTACGAGCAGTTTAAGGTCATGTCGAGGCCTAGTCACTAGATCTCTGCCCAATAGAACGTCCGAAGAGTGAGCCGAAGATTTGCGTTACCAAGCAACAGTCACGAAACTCGGAGGATTTCGAAAGCCTCCGTAAAGAGGGTGGTGTCAGAATCCTTCCTTATATACATGAAAAGCTGGAGAATCAAATACTTATTTCACTCACTGACATGTAAACTAATTCTTAACTTTTCTTTTCTGTGCTTCCCTACAAACAGAGAACTATGAAGTTCTGATACTTATTTTTATCATCAAGGTGACTTCTGAAGACAATTTGTTGCACCTGATTTACTTTATGGGCATCAGAATACAGGGGCTGGGAAGATGGACGCAAATCCTCACCACACTTCTCCGAAAGAATTCAAAACCACACATCCGTTGTTCTCCGCTTTAAAGTTTTCTCCTGCCTCATGTTTGTCTACAGTATGAATTGATGAGCTTTTTGAATTTTGGGGATGTTTTTTATTATTTACGGTTCCAAACAGAGAACGGGAACCAGCTGCCGTGGAGCAGCCAGTAGAGGTATTTCTCCTGCTCCTCCATCCATCAGAGTGTCTGCGTTTCCACGGCCTCCGTTTGCCTGCGGCTCTGTGTGCATCCACATTGCGGTGGCACGGCAACGGGAGATTTATTTATTTGATTATTGCCCAGCTAGCTGGCATGTCCACTTGATCGATGGCCATTGTGTCCCGACAGCCGCGGGCCCGTTAGTCTCTCTGGCACACAACAGCTTGAAGGACAGCTCAGCGGAGACTCTATTTACTCTCATTCACTTTTCCTGCTCTTTTTCACTTTCTCCATTCCATTACCACCCTTCCTGCAGCCTCCCTGTCTATCACACTGAGGTAAAAAAAAAAAAAAATTCTGCCACCTCTGTATTTTTTCCTTTCCCCCTTGTTATTAGTCGTATGCAAATGTGGCCAGTGACCTTGGCCGGTTTAATCTCTGCACGGAGTCGGAGTGCATCTGTGTGCACGATGCATGAGAGCTTTAGCAAGCATGAGGAGATGAAAAGGAGAGCCACCCTCTGCTCTGCCTAAACCAGCGTCTCGCTGGGTGACCTCGCCTTTATCTCCTCCGATCTCGCACAAGCCACCGCTCCGTCCCAGAGGTCACGGCTTCCTCCCCGTTCCCAGCTGACACGGGGAATGGCGTGTTCAGCGAACTGGGAGTGGAAACACTGGAAGGGTCCCGGCCCCCTTGGCTTGGAGGAGGTTTCTGATATAAATAAGTGTGAAATGTACAGCAGCGCTGTAAGCATTCGCTTCCTTGTGGAGTGTTTTTGTTTTGGTTTTTTTTTCTTTTGCTTTCACACTTAACTGTTTCAAGTCAAACTAATTTCATTATCAGTTGACAAACACAAAATGTAGTGAGATTGTAGAGATGAAAAGCTGCCCAGTGAACTATGTGAAAAAGTAAATGAACGCTAGATTTAATATCCGACTGTGTCGGAGGGCAACAGCTGGCATCAGTCTTTTGGAAAAACTGACAATCTTTTACTTCACTGCGGATGAAGTTTGAGCCGCTCTGCTTCCCAGAATTGCTTTAATTTAGCCACATTGGAGTTTTTTGTTGTTTTTATTAAGGCAGTGCCTCAGCATCTCACTTATAATTAAGTTCAGACTTTGACTAGGCCATTTTTTTGAGCCACTCAGAGGTGGACTTTCTGTTGTCTCGTTGACCTGATTTGTTCTATTACAAATCTTTAAAAAAGCACCACAGTCACCACCAGGTTTGACTGAAGGTATGATGTTCTTTTTCAAAAATGCTTTTACTTTTACATCAGATGTAATAGAAAGTCAATACAAAACAAATGGTATTTTGCCAAAGGTCTTATTGAGATACTCTTTGTGTTTAGTCAGCATTGGCAGCCTTTGAAGCATTCAGAAAGGTTATCATTTTTTTCTCCTTTCTTATAGTGGAATCAACAACACAGATCTTAACAGAGGTAAGTGAGATCTACAGTGTTTTAGATTTTGTTCTGGATCGTTTTGTGACCTTCTGGATGAGTCGTCTTGGACTAACATGGGCAGGTCAGACAGTCCTGGGGAGGTTCACTGCTCTTCAAAGTTTTTTTTTGTGTTTTTTTTTTCATTTGTGGATAATAATTCTCACTGTGGTTCCAAAATATGAAAAATGACTTTGTAACCCTTACTGGACTAGTTGGTGCCAAAGTTTCAACTTTCTTTGAATCATTAATATTCTATTTAATAAATGTATTGATTCCTCATGTCTGAAATTAATCAGGCCAAAGTGTTGCTAATGAATTTGAACTAAATGTCTGACTAATCAAAGTTTAATCACAAATAAACCACGAGGGACGATGAAATCATCATTTGAAAACTACGTTTCACGTCTGCTTGTGTCATTCTCACCCGACATTAAAATCTGTCTGATGACACGAAACGTTAAAAGATTCGCAGCAAAAACTTACGACGACAGAAGAATCGGTTAGCGAGCTGAAACGAGCTAACAGAGGGCATTGTGGCTCAAGCACTTTCTAAATTCCCCTGTCATCTTGCACTGTGAATTATTCAAAACAGGGACACAATATACCCGAGATGTGCTAAGTGCCTCTGCTCTTGTAATATATCTTAGTCACCATGTGGGTGTGCATCTATTAGCACCGTCCTCTGTCACACGAGGTGTGAAGACACTGAGGAAGGGGCTAAAAAGCAAAGATAGGACTGGATCCACGTGAGCAGCGCAGCTGACTTTGTGGGCATATTTTCGCGTGCCACTTTGAGGCAGCAAGCGCCTCCATCATACCGTTCTGATGGGGTTCCTGCAATGAAGCTAATCAGGTTTCACATATTGAGGAGGACGCATTAGGTAGGTTGAAATGAGGGCTTCTCCTAGAAGCAGGACGCCACATAATATTTCTAATAATGTAAATTGGGAAGGTGATACGCATTTGCTGGGAAAAAAAATAAAATTGTCAAAACCCCTCAAAATCAATTATTTTTATTTCTGCAACATAATCACCCAATGTAAGGTTTAGAAAAATACGGCCTTTAACCCAAATACAATTAAACAGTTCGGAAAAATCCAACTGATTTTAATAAAGTGACCATGACAAAATTGTATGCAGCCATACCTCAACCCTGATTTGTAAATATAGCAGCATCCAGTCTAGTCTAGTATAACATGTAACAAGCTAGGACCAAAGTGAGAGAGAAATGTTTGACTATTCCTTTTTGCACAGTTGTCTCTAGACCCTGCAGAGTTCAGGATCCTCTGACATGCTCTCTGGTCTTTACCTCACTCCAGACTTTTTTCTGAAGAATTTCAGTCTTGGGACTAAGACGGCCATAAAAGGTTGATTTTGTGCTTGCTTAATCATTTCTGTGTTGATTTGCCAATGTTTTCCTGTCGTTATCCTAGAGAGATCACTAATGATGACCTACTTACACCAAATTTGTATGAAAAATGTTGGAATAGTTCAACACGTTTCTGAGAACGTGAACTCTGACACGCCCACAAATCCTCCATTGTGCTTGACAGTCAAAGACACTTCAGGTCGTCAAAACAATTGTTTTGGTCTTTGGGACTTTGTATTTGTTGTACTTTGTTACTTAAGAGAACATTTTTCACTTCAAATTCATGAAATACCAAAGGTGATAAAGTTGGCAATGAGGATTTATAGCATCAACCAGGTGATTCCCAAAGCATTGACATTGAATTCTTTCTGTTTTGGATCATTTAGGTACCGGTGATATGCTGCACTTTTACTTCAGCCCTGCACTTCTCTAGTTTCACATTTATGCAGAACATGTGTCACATTCTGTTGCTTTGGTCAGGAGCAATGACTCAATGCAAAAATCAGTGAAAGGGGAACGAAAAGCAGCCAAAATCCAGAAAAAAAACCTTTTGAAGGACTTTTAAAAAAAATCCTGGAGAATTATTCATCTTGAAATACTTTCAAAATACTAAGTGTGGCCGCTTTAAAGCGGTGGTTTAAACGTTTTGAGCAATTTTACACATTAAGCAAGTGTATTCTGAAGGCTGGGCGGTTGCAAGGAATCTTCCCTTGCTTTCCGCATCATCATGTATGTATGCCTGAAAATACATTTCTGGGCTAATTATGACATCTTTAGTCAGTGTGTGTGTGTGTGTGTGTGTGTGTGTGCATGCATGTTCTTGAAGCAAAGTGTGTGTCAACAGCTTTCTGTGCCTACCTAATTTTTGCATGCATGCTCGCAGTCTCTCCTCAAGATTTGACACTCTGTTGTGGAGCTCCTCGTAGTCATAGGCCCCCATCTCTTCTTGTAGCTCGTTTAGAACTGACGTCAGATTGCGGACCTCCTCCTTAAACTGCAATACCAATTTGGCATCGGCTTTGTACTCCTCCAACACTGGTATCAACGGCCTAAGCGCCTCCATTTTCGCCTTTATGGCCTGAAAGGATTAGAATAAGCTCGGTTGAGTGTCAAGCGCGACCAAAGAAATAAAAAAAAGAGAGACTGGTTTTCCAGAAAAGAAAGAAAAGAAGAAGGGGGGGAAAAAAACACCTGTCTGAGCCTGACTACTCTAACTCTGCCCTGTTTCTTCACTTATCGTGTTCGGTGTTTGTGCGTCAAGTGTAATTGTGTTTTTTTGTTTTTTTTTGCTTGTTTTACTTTTAGTTTGTTTGTGCAGGTGTGTCTCTGAGCGAACAAACCCAAAGAATACTCTCCAGCCGCTTGGACGGAGCAGAGCAGGCGGAGTCGGGGCCCCTTTCTCTGGACGGCGAGGAGCCGTGTTTTTTTATTTATTTATTTTTTTAAAAAGCAAGCCCTCGGTACACGGACAACAACTGGGAAAGCTCTTTATTGGTCATCAACGTTCAAAATGCAACATCGTATTAAGGGTTACATGCTTTACATGTCACACACAACAAAGTGTCTCGAATTTTTACGTCTAGAGTTTTACGTAAAGAGTTGCTGATTAACCAAATATGCATAGACAAAAGCCAAAAGAAAAGTGACTAACACCAATTAGTAATAATAATTATTAATAATAATAATAATAATAATAATAATAATAATAAATGTATTTACGCCAGCAAAAAGCTTTTAAGATGGAAAACGTTGACAGCAGTAACATGCAGGAATAGATCAGTAGTGGGTTGGTTCGGGAGAAGGGTGAGGGGGGGTGGGGGGGGGTCTCTTAATCTTAATGATGCTAAGGGTAAATTAACTGTTTGATGCCCAAACACTCAGTACTGTGGCGCAGTTCAGGGGGGGAATCTGGAATTGACCTGCCTCTTCTTCCCTGTGGCTCTCTTTACATGTCTTAATGTTAGCCCTGCAAGCAAGAAAATGACAGACTGTTGACAGGGGCTAGAGCTTTCTAACCTGACTCAAGAGACACACAAAGGCACACACATATTTAGTAAAATGCACTTAAACAATGTCACAGTAAATTGTGCGCATGCACCGAACATGGCTGCGTGAGGCTGTGTGCTACGCATGCATAAATGGCAGAGATGAGACACTTGGAGGAGTGCAAGACAGATGGTATGAAAACAGGAGCTACTTTAGATTCAATGCTAAATCTAATTTAAAGATGCAGAAAAACTGTATTCATGTGGTAAAGATGTGCACATAGCTAAATCCCTGGTCTATTTTTATTAGCAAACCAGTAAGGGGTGAAACAAAATCTCAAACTGACAACTGAATGTTTGTTTTTGCCTGGACAGAGTTTGTCTGCTAAAGCAAAACTAGCAAGAGACTTAATGCTAGTCGGTGGTCAAATAAAATTGAACTGCTTCAGCTTGAAACACAATATGTATGTTTGAGGTTCTTATTTTGAAAAAGGGAAATTAAGTAGGTTTATTTTTAGTTATTCTATTGTGTCATAGGAGTCTTGTCCAATACAATATTGCTCATATGGTTGACTTACAAAAATCTGCTACATTAGCCTTGAAGAAGCTAATGTTATAGTGGCTTTTGAAGATGCTAATGTATACAAGAAACGCTTTAGAAAAACTGATTAACTGTTAGCCGCAAGGGAAACTAAAGCTAAAAACTTTTACGGGGCAAGAAAATAATAATTTTCAAAACTTTAGTGGCATTAAGCCCTCATTATTAACATCGATAAATTAAAAAGTAGACATCACTTTAGCTACATTAGACATAATTTACAAGTGTCCTCAGTGTGACCTTTGGTATGTGTTGAATATGCATCAATAGGCATTAGTCGTACACATATGCAAGCTTGGATATATGGCGGTTTGAGGTAAATTCATAAATACAGACTACAAAAACTTAAGAGCACATTAAATTGTGCATGTAATGCAACACATAGAATAGTCAAATCTGGACTGGGTTATTCTGTAACAATTGCACACTCTTTATAACGCAGAGTGGGAAAAGCAACAAAAAGGGTACATTTATTTTCCTCAAATAGTAAATAGTAAAATTACCCAGAGATGGACAACTCTAATCTTGTTAATTCCTGTGAAACCACTAATGTGTATCGTATTGAATTGTCATTTGAGTTTAATGTATTGTTGCACACTTACTATAAATTTACTTATACATTAAGGTTTGATATCAATCTTTTAGCAAGGGTAAAGACAATAATAAGCGGGTTAACATGAAACTTTAAGACAATATTATTACATTCAATGCCAAAATGAATCTGTTCCACTTTATATGTAGAAGAACAGAAATATCTGGGTCACATCAGCACTAATTAATATGACATATTCAAATTAAACAATACATTATTCCATTTGCAAAAACTTACATTTTTAATGAGACTAAGCAGCAGCAGCTCATTTTGTTGGTATGATATAACTATTTTTTTTTAAACACATTCAATAAAAGTGTTTTCATCCCTTTGCGATTAAAATGAAGTTAAATGTTGCTCTGTCAAATTAGCTGTGTGGGATTTCTTCCACAGCTTCCCTTTTGCAGCATTGCTTTGGAGGCAGCTGACTTGAGAGCTTACATTGGTGTGTTCGACCAAATGCATTTCGATGAGCATCTATTGATTTTAATGTCATGAATTTAGCCGCGAAGCCAAACACGGCTCCAGCGCCGTTTGGTTTCAGGCCTATTGACAGGGAGAGCTCAATAACTTAAAGGTGTCGACTTGAGCTGCATTGAACTGAAGCAAAAAGGCAGCGATGTAAAGGGCACTAAAGCATATGCTACCAGAATGTCACCGCATCTCAGATGTGATCTGGAGCACCAGGTTTAGGAGGAGACAAATGTACAGATTCTGGCTTTAAAAGAGAACAATTTTTGTAGATACTTATAGTTCCTGTATCCAGTATAATTGTGCATACAGTATGTGTGTTTGTTAAGCTAATTTTGTGCTGAAACAATAGTAGTTTAAGGTGGATGGTTACAGTGATTAATCAAAAATCTTGATGGTGACACTTGTTTTTAGCATTTCTTTTTATCTATGTAAGAGACGAGCATTTACAAACTGTGGAATATACACTATATATACTATAATGATTGCAGTGATTCTATACTCTTCCTACTGACAGACGACACAGAATGGGTTAGGCTGCTAACGCTGAGTGACACAGCAGTCTCTGAGGGGATGGTGGTGGGATGGATGGCTGCAGAAGGGGCCTCTTACCTTGTATTGCTTAGCAATGTTCTGCTTGTGGTTCTCCTCCACCTCCTTGAACTTTGTCTCCAGGCCACGGAGCTGGACCTCCATCTTCTCCACGTACTGAAGGTCCCTCTGGGTGCGCTGGTCCAGCACCTGGATGGACTGGGTCATGTTCTGGACCTGGGGATCCGGCAAACATAAATGCAGGCTGATTATCTAAAATATCTCTCTTTTTTTCTCCCCTTCTACCTCAAAGGTTTTTTTTTTTTGAGTAGTCTGGTGTAGAGAAAAAGCAACAGGTTTCCAATATGTTGTTTTGGCTTGGCACGCATTTCGTGATGATTCACAAACTCTGACATCAGGCAGCTAGTCAGGGGCCTCACAAGAGTAGAACACATACTGTTCAGACATTTGTCGTCTCCAGAAATGTTCTACTTGATGCACTCCCCAAACGAAGAGGAGCCTGCTGATGTCGGCTCGCGTAAATCGACTAATCTGCATTACTTTGGATTAGCTTGTTTACCGATGTTTGCGTTGTAGCTCCCAGGCTGGGCATTGAGCTGCGTTGCATCATTAGACATGTTGCTCTGGGTGCAAGCAGTGCCAACATAAGTGCAGCGTTCAACTGCCTCCCATGACGACTTGGGTTTCCAGGGAGCTCATTAGACACTTGGTTTCTATTCTTGTCCCACATTCAGGGAGATGACTGGGGGACCATCTCTTTGTGAGCATGAAACAAGGTAAAAATGGCCACCCTGGGCATTGTGAGACGCAGATTGCCGTTGCTGGGTATTTAGCCAAGCATTTACCTTCTCCAGCAGCTGCCTCAGTTGTTTGGTGCGAGCATCCCGCGAGCACATGGACTGCTGGGGCGCCACCACGGTGCAGACACACCTCCCTTCGCTATCCTGGGCAGAACTGTACACCTGCCACGACTCCTCTGGGTTTGCTGGCAACACCTTCATGCAAAAGAAAAAAAAAACAATCAAAAAGTGTTGTCAAATGGCTTGAAAAACATTGCTTTAAAAAAAAAAAACATGATAAACAACAGAAAGCTGTGTTGCTTTGTGAAATATGCATCAACTTCCGGGCCGTGCCAATGATTAAGCGCCGCCTGTTCGCCATCAAATACGGCACGTTCTGATGATGCGTCAGGATACCAGACCATTAAAACAGATCAGCCGGTAAGGCAGCGTGGTTACCGTGGAAACTAAACGCAGTCTTGTCCAAAGGCATCGCTGACCTAGAAGTTATGAAAGGTTGCTCAGGCAAATCCTCCTGCTGCTGGGGTTCAAGAAATGTTTCCAGGCGCTGCGCTCCTCTCCTACTCCCCACAGGGCTGATTGGGCTTTAAAGAGGGGAACAACCTCCTCTAAACAAGAGAAATGCTGTTTGGTTTCACTTTGATCGTATCATTTTGGCGTGTACAACATGAAAATAAGTGATTTCTCCCCTGTTATGTAATGTACTTTAGAGACCGAAAGCCACGGTTATGCTCATTACTTACGAGTCGACCTGAGGTAGGAAGCAACTCCGTGACAACTAAGGGCACCTGAGGCCCTGGTGGCCCCAAGAGCACCAGCTGTATCCATATAAAGGAAGATCAATGCTAATTTATTTGTATTTGCTCCTTGTGTCAAGTTCACATTTCATCCACACTGTGATTGTAGGTACGGTGATCAGGAATGGGGTTTTTTGTGGGTGTTTTTTACTTTTTATTTTTTTAATGGAGGTTCCAATCAATAACCAGAAATCAGAATGCAGCTATTATTTCACAACCAGCTCCAATCGATGGACAGAAGTTCAAACGCTATCGTCCCATTTAGCACATCCTTCAAAACCAAAGAACTTTAGTGTATAAACCCATCAACCAACAGAATCTGATGTGATGCACCGTTGTTGAGTTTAGTTCCAAAAAACGACAAAAATCTTGATCTTGCAATTTTGTAGCTTTGAATATAAAATACTACGTCTCACCAAAGAATGTGCAGTACATTTTTTTTTTTGCTCTGCCTTCAGTCTATATATGGGTCACAGCTCTACGATTCCAGAACTATGACGTCACTTTTTTCTTTTTATAATCCATCACACGAGACGTGACTAATCCATTTACCGTCCTGCTGTTGGGATCAGAGAAAAGGAGTGGCTTTTTTAAAACACATTCACTACTGTGTGTCAGCTGCCTTTTAATCCAGCCAGGGAGGCGGCGATAAAACAAAAGGGGAATGAGGCAACAACTGAGTACTCACTAAATGCATGAAAAAAAATATACTAAAGATTCACGCATGAGGTTTTTTATGACGTTTTTCCCCTTAGGACTATAACTCCTAAGAAAAGAAAAGGTTTTCTGCTTCCTTGGTGGAGTTAATAATAGCATCAGAACCTAATTTGTATAAAACTCAAACGGCCCTGGAGCTGCTGATTGATGCTTCCGAATGGAAAATAGTGGGAATTCTTACTTTTGATCTATTTTCAGAGTCTATCTGAAACTCATTCTGTGCAGAGGCACCATGTGAAGGAGTACGGTGGTGGAGAAAAGCAGTGACCACTTCTAGAAACCTGCTGCCTCTCCTGGTCCAGGCAGTCTTGAGACACAGAGGAGAAGTCAAATTTAACCATGCATTCATTTCATTAACTGTTTTGTTGCACGCCCCTTTGAAATGCCATCCTTTTCTGCCCCAACCCGCACATAACAGTAGGCAAGTAACTCTCCTAAAAAACTAATTTGCATACTACCCCCTGGATTATCAACGGCAAACATTTGGCCACCACTTTTTGTAAAAACTTCCTGCAGGGATTGATTCCATTAGGCCACTCATTGTATCCACCGCTTAAAATCTAAATGTTTGACAAGACCAGCATGACAAATACTTGATTTTGATTCAGCCAGCAGTGGCATTGAGCGCCTCCTCCTTCCATTCACCCACTGTGGAGAGGAGAGATGAAGACTCCTGCTGTTTCAGAGGGGATCTAAGAAAGCACGCTCTATTTTTTTTTTTTTTCATTTTGTGGAAGAATTTGAAGCATTTAAATGTCCATATATTTTTGGAATCAAATCTGAGAGGGGAGAAAAGAAGAAAAGACCAACTTTCCATTTCGGTGCAGCAGCAGCAGCAGCAGAAGCGCAACATCAAACACCAGAGGAGGAACCTATGATGCCTCTCCAAAATCCTTCACTAGTCCGGGGCGCACGGCACGAGCTCAGCTTTAAATGATGAATGAACCAACAGCGCTTTTCTATAATTAACATCCCCTTTAGTGATGGACAAAATAGGATAAAATCGGCCCGATCACGGATGATGAGTAGAACTTACTCCGGTGCTCCGGTCTGGATACCCTCCCTGCGCCGCCGTCAGCTTGGTCGTATTGAGCCCCACCAGAGAGGGGAGGGTCTGCGACATCCAGTTGGTGATCATCGCCATGGTGCTCAGCACGACCCCGATCTTCAACAGCGGCACCGTCATCTTCTTCGCGCTCCGGACGACTCGGACTCGGTGTTAATCCTCCTTCATTCTACGGACTCCGTGGAGAAACCGGGGAGGCGAGTCGCGGTGCCCAGAGCATCTCGGCGGTCCGACCGGGTCTCCGGCTCGGCTCGGCTCTTCGTGGACATCTTCGGAAGGGAAAAAAGGGGGGATGCGGGGAGAGCTCGGACGCAAGATGGGTATCTGGGACAGAGGCGAGAGAGAGAGAGAGAGAGAGAGAGCCAGGGCTCGGTCCCCCTCTAAAAAGTGCACGACGGGTGTTTAAAATAACCCCCCCCCCCCGAAAGCACAGGGCGGATGGGTAGATCCTCTTTGCTGGCCGTCCCGCACAATGATGCTCCCGAGCTCCGGCTCGCCTTTTACTATCTGGGTCCGCCTCCTGCTTTGGGTGCGATCTGTGATGAACTGCTGGTACGGGCGGCTCCAAATGGATGTGAGGAGGGAGGAGGGGGGGGGGGGGCGGGAAAAAAGGAAAGAAAAAGAGGAGGTGCCGTAGATCCAGACGCAATGATGTCACACAGTACGGGCTCCGCTTATTGTAATGGCCAATCTCGGACCGCAGCCGAGTCGTCAATAAGCCGAGCGACACAAGCTTCTGGACAATGAGGTCAAGTCAGACAAGTGATGTCCGAGAGGACTCTGTGATCCTGGAGGTCGTATTTCTCTCTCAGTGGCCTTTATGTCCGGATAATAAATCCCGAGCATTCGCTTTCAACTTGGAAAAAAAAAAATTAAAAAAGTATAACTGCACAGCCAAGACCAAAAGGCAGCGCCGTTTGCAAAAGCAACGGAATGAGCGTGTTGGTTGTCTGATGGAAATGGAAGCGTTCGGTTATCTCATTCGTGTGACTCTGGCGCCATCTAGTAGCCGATTTTGGCGTTACAAGTGTAAATAGACTGCTTATTAAAGGCGCAATTCAAATCAAATCTGGCGGGGATTTGGGGTTTGACTTGTAGCCACCTCTGCATCTGTATAGTATACAATTTGCGCTGAGAATGTCAGAAGACATTAAAAACAATGTGTAGAAATCATTATATCGATGGAAATGCGGTCATGGTGTTGATATGAATCAGTAGAACTGACTGATAGTCACAAGGCCCATCCAGTGTTATGTGGGTCAAAAGCTGGAAAGTTAGGGAAATATTACCACTGATAGAAAATGTCTGAATCACATTTCCTGGGACTAATTCAGGTAGTGTTAAAAAAATAAAATAAAATTCTATATCCCACTTTGAAAACACTCGTCAAGATCATCAGTTAATGTTGACTTGAGTTTTTAGCAGTGACTTCATTCTGTTTGTGCTAAATAAACTATTTTTTTAAATCCAGGAGCTGATGTTGCTCTTATGCGTGTTAAAACAACTTAAGTATAAATGCAAAATAAATGTTACTTAACATATGTAGATTTCTGACAATTGCTAAACTTAGAGAAAGAAAGTGTGCTATTTGCTGTGTTTTTGAACAAGGAGGGAAGTTTTTAGTCAGTTTTTATTTCAAATTTTAATGCTAGTCTGTAAGTCTTATGTACTGCGATTAAGTATTAATACATGATCACCTATGGACCCATTTCTCTCATTACTTGTTGAAAGATGCACCAGTTGTAGCCAAAACCTAAAGTTTCATAGTTATGTAAACATGATTTAAAAGTTATATTAGCCTGTTGCATTTAATCTTGGGGGAGACACTGTAAGCTTTAGTTCTTTGTAAATTGATCAGCAAGTAAAAGTTTTTTTTTATAGCTGATTCCGAAATCAACACCAAATTTGGTCCTTTTTGTGGAACATAGAAAAAATATCCAGACCGCCCAACCAAAAAAAAAAAGAAAAAGGCATGGACAATACAAAGAGTGACGCTTTAGTGGAAAGTGGTTTTAACTAAATTCTGCATGTGGCCTCATACTGCCTTGGGACTGCTCAGGGCATTCATTTTTCACTGCAGTAACGAAACACATTGCATAAAATTACATTGATTTTCACCTATGACAGTACATTTTAAAAAGAGAAATGCTATAACTGTTTTATCCTCATTGCTTTGTTTCCTAGGAAAAACCTTTAGATACTACCGGTTGTTTTGATGATAGCAGGTTTCAAAACAGCGATTTCTTTTCTGCTATTTATGCTAATTAGCCATTCAGTTAAAAAAAAATTAAATGAGACAAATTTAAAAACCAGGAAGCCATTCATTCACCTACACCTTCACCCTCGCCACAGAAACATCTTGGCTGTCCCAGCATTTACAAACGGAGGGTTAAGAGCTTGGAATGGGAATTGAAATGTTCTGGAAGAGCTGAGGTTATACATGACTGTCCAATCTCTAGAAAACCTCTCTAAAAGAAAGATGTGATTAATCCATGTGCAAACTGTGTTTCCATTACTTTCCCACCACCACCCCCAACCTGTGGCTTTTCCCTTTTACTGTCGATGACCTTTAAGGTGGGATCGCACAGTGACAGTAGTTTCACTGGCAGCTATCGACCTCCCCCACTAAAGCTTTGTAGTCCACTTTCAGATTATATAATGAGAGGAAGGTTAGCGGGAGACAGCATGAGCGTATAATGATGTTCTCAGGGCTGGACTTGAGGAGTCCTTTGTACACAGGCGTCTTTGTGGAATGCAGACTGCAACAGGAAAAGGGAAGGAAGGAAGGACTCTGCCCTAAAAGTAACCTCAAAAGGAACAAATGCACCTCTTTCTCGTTAAGCCCATCCAGCTGAATCCCTCAGGATTCAATCATGGAGGACAACAGTTACGGTGGCAGAGAGTGATTAATAATCATTGACCTTCTTGTAGATGGGTCAATCAGACTGTTTATCAAGACAGATTGGTGGATATGCAGCGGCATTGATTGAGCATTTATCCTCATGGGGTTTATGCAAACAAACGAGCAGTTATGTACTGCATTTGCCTGAGAATAATACTGAGGAGTAATTCCTACAATGCATTCTGTATGAACAAATCTGTAGGTAAAAGCAACAGAACTGCTGGGAAAAAGTACAAAAAACAAACAAGCTGGCATATTTTACGGCACACCTCCACAACGACCTCGTGCTGCTCTGAGATTGAGCATTAAAGCTTGATGAGAGTAGTACTTCTGTCTGGGCTCTTTGTGCTGCTGCAGCTGTTTTTACCTTGTAGCACAACCACAATGTCACATTCAGAATCTAGAGTTTTAGCTCTTTGCAAAAAGAGAGGGGGAAAAAAAAGTTTTAAAAAACCCCACATATCTCAGCCTACAAATGCGCTGTGAAATACATCGTACCTCCACCTACTCCTCTTCTGCTTCCTTCCTCCTCTCCACCCTTTGCCTCAGTCGGCCGTACTGAATCATAATCATCAGCTGCCAATCACACCACGCATAATGAAATCTACTCTGAACCCATGTAGCGCCAGACTGAGTATCATTGTTGATGATTTTTTTTTTTAGTTTCTTCCAAAGAAAGCCTTTAAAGCCAGTTTGTACCTACACAAGCAAAAGGAAAAGCTTTACAAGCTGAGCTAATTCTTGGATTACCACGTTGCCCGGCATCAAAAAAAAGATGGCTTTCAACGTCACCACCTGCTCCATCATGTTTTGCTGAGGTGCTTTAGGATGTGAACCTGAAGCCCATTGGTGGAAGAGACAGTGCAGGTGAGGAGCAGATGCTGCTCTGAATGCTTACTATTCCTCGCGGAGGGAGCGTGGGGTCTGCAAAGCCAAAAAATAAATAAAAAATGCAGGGAGCAGAGGGCGGGATGAACGCAGAGAGGGTGTCTCTGGCTCCTACAGCCAGATGTCTTGAGAAAAGACTTTCTCCTTCAAACTTTGCCTCTGAAAAACTGTGGGAGAGTCTTAATGCAGTCTTTAGGAGGGCATCATCGTTCAGGATCAGGGGTCAATGCAAGACTCCTCCAATACTCCTTTGGGGGCTTTTCTTGTTTTTTTTTTATCCTGACGTAGCTCAACAGTAAGACCTGCAAGTCCCTAATATTTACAGAAAGAATTGTATTATTTTTTTCCCCTACCTGGTTTCAGTCGGAGTTGAGGATGGGAAGATGTTTGGTTTCCCCTCCTACACCGAAAGGTTTCCATGAAACGGAGGCAATAAAAGCAGCGGATTTGTCAGGGTCCCTTGTCTTTTGGTTTTTCTTGCACGAGAATATCGACTTTCTCACAGGCCATCAAAGAAAAGACACTGCCAGTGTGTCGCCGGCTCTGACCTGCACAGGAACCAGGCTGCTGGTCACAACGCCAGAAAGGAAGGAAAAACGCTTTTCTATCCAGCTCTATGAATTCGCCGCTTCCTGCCAAGACAACCCCTCTGTTCATCATATTTTATTCAAATATGAATTCAAGAGGCTGTGTGCGCTGTAACTCACTGTCGAGCTTTAATGGGTGGCAACAGGTGCCTGCTGCTTTCATACTTGCCAGTGGGACATTTCATACCCACATTTCACAACTGATTAATTAAATTGATATTAGCCGGTTTGTAGTCGGCTGTAAGGAAATGTACCTATAAGACTCCAGTAAGTAATGTATAAAAACAGGAAGCAGCTGAGGGTTACCTTGGTTTATATGGCGTCACAATTTTTCATAAAAGCTATTAGAGAGGAGCTCAGCTGAGAATAAGAACCACAATGAACAGAGAAATGATGTGATACACAGAGGGATATTGGATATATGGTGAGTAACCCAGGGTGCCCTCCTATCTTTGGGTGGCAACACAAAGTCTAAAAGTATAAAATTGTACCTAGACTAGATGTTTTTTGTTTATTTTTCACTTTTTACTTTTTAAATTCAGTCGACGTTTTAAGCACTGTAACCTTCAGAGTCACTTTAAAACATGGCTTGAGAAAAAATGGCATTTACTTTGTTTTGGGCTGTTTTGGAGTGTGGAAAATTGAAGATTTAGATACACGTAGAAATTGCCTTGTATATTTTAGTCAAAACCTGCATGGAACTGTGTTAAGATAATTATTTCTTCAATCTATCCCCCCCTAAATGCGCCAAACTAGGGGAGGTTTCTCGAGAATACAAGTAAAACTCTTTTCATTTATTGTTGTTTAGTGCATCAGTACAAAATAGATTGTTTGCAACTTGGGAATAGGTTAGGACGAAAAGGCGGCCATATTTAAGAAGTTGGGCCACGAACTGTCAAATTGAATCTTTGCAGATTTTTGTCCATTTTTGGAAATCAGTAAAGTTATCTTTCGGTCAACAATCCCGTCCGTTATCTTTCTTTGATTTTGTTGTGGCAACCCAGGATTATCAGGAGACTTCAAAAAGTCCATGTGGTCCCTCTACCCCTCCTCCCCTCTTGCTTCCATCAGCATCATCTGCAGCTGCATTTTGCTGACTTGCTTGTAAGAACTTCCTGCCAGACCGACAAAAAACGGTAACATCCAAACTTCTACCAAAAACAACTAAAACATCCTTGCATGAATGTCAAAACCAAGACGTTGCTTCACTGACTAAAAACTTCCCTCCTTGTTCATGACATTTCCCATGAAACCTGTTGGAATCCACCCTACCCCTACACACAGACCCCCCCCCCTCACCCCCCAATCCTCTCAAATTCTGTCAATATTGTTCCGACACGCTGGTTGTCAGGGCCGGCAGGGTTTTTTTTGCAGCTAACTACTTTACACCCACATTATTGAGTTTGTGCCTTGTGGCGTGCCAATGGGGGGGGACAGAATTTATTGATAGTGCCTCGTTCCACATTTGATATTATTTTCTCTCCAATTACCAGTTGCAGTTGGATTCGCAACACAGAAACATATGACTTTGTGCTGAAGCAAGCATGGATCATAAAAAAAAGAGAAAAAGATAAATACAAATCCTTCACTCCAGCGGAGGCAGGGGCCTTGGTGATAAATAAACCCACTCCTCTCGCCCTCACGCTCTCACCAGCCTGGCGGTCTCATGTTTATGATGTTTACTGCCTGTCAGGTGTCTCTAATAAACAACCCCAACGTCTGACTGGTTTTTGTGCGCACACTTGTTTTTTAGCCTATTGTTGGAATAATTGTTCCCTTCACTCACAGGCGCCAGCAAAGTCACAGTGTGGTCAGTGGGCATGATCAAATACCCCCACCTCCACCACCCACTCCTATTATTTGAGACACTGCATTTGATTGTTTAGCAGCAGTCCATCACTATTGTTAATTGATGGCATTTGTTTTTCTTTCTTTCTTTTTTCTTTCTTTTCTTTTTTCTTTTTTTTTTTTAGCTGCGGGCAACATCTGGTAGCAGAACGGTGGGAATGTTCAATCAGACCTTTCGCTAACGAGGACCGATGTGTCAGCGGTGGAGATAAGTGAAGGCACAACGCGTCCACAGTCATGTAATCCCGGGCTGTTAATCTGTGTAAGAAGGAGGTGGTGGTGGGTGGGGGGGGGGGGGGGGCTAATTCTCGGGGTCTCCTTGTAGGAGGCAGAGCCACTTAACCTTTAGATACATATGCGTAAAGAATAAACAAACAGGTGGGAAAAAATGGCGTGAAGAAAAGCAAACCTACTTGGGTGAGTTCTGTGCCCATGAAGACCAGGAGGATCAGAGTCAGGATCTTGCTCGCGGGCTGCATCTCTTGCCTCCGGTGTGCGCGCGCCTGGACCAGCGGTCTCACATGCAGATCGGTTCCCTCCTTTCGCGTCCCCCCCTTTCGGCTCAGCAGTCTTTTTCTCTTCAACCACCTCTCTCGGCTCTGCTCCTGTGCTGTGGGTCACTCGACTCTTTTTTCCCCCCCCTCAATTCTCTCTCTCTCTCTCTCTTTCTCTCTATCTCTATCTCTATCTCTATCTCTCTTTTTCCCTTTAAATAACGATCACGATTACAGTTTAATCCCCCGCAGCATATAACGGCGAATCTGTCTCACGGAATCGTATCCGGGCATATTCCTTTCCTATCGAGAGCCGCGGTCTGTCTCCGGAGCCTCTCCCCGTGTCGGGTGGCGGAAGCTCTGGCTTCTTAGCTGCGACGTGCGGCTGTGATGGACATGGGAGCAGAAGGACGCGCACACGGCTCCGCATACGACCGGGTACGAATCTTCAGTCGGGATATTGGCAAAAGTTTACCTCTCCGCCTCAAGCTGCCCGTATAAGGTCTCGGCGCGGTGGGGGGAGAGGGAAAATGAGAGAGACGGAGCTGTCCGCGGTGCTGAAAACGGAAGTGGCATCGCAGGGAGAGCGAGATTTAAACAGGCAGGCGCCTGTTTAAATCTCGCTCTCAACAATCATTAAAAACCCACTATGAATTTGACTATCAGATCGTGACGTGACTATTTGATTTCTAAGTGAAACTGTATTGTTTACCAGAACTTCATTTTTTTTTTTTTCTTATTTTATCTTTGCCGTAAATGTCATGGGTTGTGAGTTTATGGATGGAATAAAATGCAGACTGGAGCTATGAGCATGGGCCATATTAAATATTTTAAATTTTAAAAATGACAAACAGCTTACAATAAGTAAATACATAAATAAAACCAAACAGGGAACACGGGGAACCAGAGCAGAACAAAAAACATTAACAGGAACTGGGGACAACAAGGAAGTAACAGCATTTAACTGGAGGAACAAACAAGGAGGAACTGAGGATGAGTTGTGTTTGTACTGGGGAGACTGAATACTGAGCAAAACACAGATGGCTGATTAGAAACGGGTTGCAGGTGTGAGGGGAGAGAGAGAGAGAAAGTGGCACAGGGGCATACACAGGGGGCTGGAAAATAAATAAAAAGAACTAGACCTAAGAAACGTAATTCAACTAGATTAACCAATAATAACTAAACACAAGAAATAAACATAAACTGTTCACTGGGGAAGGGCTGAATTAAAGTCAAACAGAAACAAAACTGATCTAATAAAAAATAAACTGAAGAATACAGAATAAACAAACCTCAAAACAACTCAGGATCCTAACATGAAATACAAATTTCACACTTTGAAATCTTTCATATTAAAAGCCAAGGTGTCTCCAGGGTCTGTTCTTGGTATTTGGTCTCCAAGCAGCAGCTTGCCTTCAGCTGGCTCTTTCTTACTATCTAAGAAAAATCTGTTACATAATCAAGCCATTTTGGTTTCATTACTTTCTCGGCATATCATGAGTTCATACACAATCAATGAGCTCTGTGTTTATAAAGGATTGTTTAGGGGTCCAGGTGGGATCTGTGCTAATGTAAATTTTATGAACAATTATCAGACCTCTCACACAAAAGGAAGAAATATCAATCGAACCAATATTAAGGCTTAACTTATTAACTTATGGCTTAGTTTGTTGCTTTAAACTTACAAGAGTTTAAAGAAGTTCTTTTGCTACAGAGCTGTTATCTCTACTGCTATTTACACAAATGATGCTGGAAACGATGCAACTCCTCCTCCACCACCTACTGCAGGTTTATTTTTTTAACTGCTGTCTGTTTTAGTGAAAAAAATAATTATATTCTGAAAAAGCACATTTATTGGTCACATAACTTTCTGAATTTTACAATTATTCACATTAATTCCTGAGAATTGATGGCACTTATCTAGGTAACTCTGATCAGGTTGCCAGTTTTTTGCAAGACTCATTGTAGCATGTTGACAAAAAATTATTTATATAAACTGGCAACATTTTACCATGTGATGTGATCACATATTTGTATTTATCAGAGACATTCTCCCCACCTTGTTCTTATATCAGCTTTAAATGCTCAATTTGGAGTTCTGGAGGAGTAAACGTTTCAGTGTTTGGTTATTCAGAACAAACTATTGGATATATAGAAACATAAATTTCTATTATTTTTCACTTAGTTAAAAAGAAATATAGAAATAAATAAATTTTAGGGTAGAACAAGCACAGTGAAATCTATAAATGTGGCTAGGATGATAGAATCATTTTTCTTCTTTTTCAGTATCCCTCCTACGTCTTGTTGACTTTCCTCCTTGGTCATCTTCTTGTCCCAGTCAAGATTTGAAGAATGCCTTCTTTACTTTGCCACTGATAAAAAGCTAGATGTTTTTGTTGTTGTTTTTTTGTTCCTCAAACCATGTGAGCAGACATGTGGCACAAGGTGTTCGGGTCAGACGACGCCATCATTTAGCCGTCTTGCTGACAGGAAAACAGCTCTGCTCACTCATATGCATATTTCTCTTTTCACTGTACAGTTCTGCATTATTTTTGGTCTATGAATAAAAATCCACTTACGTGGTTTGAACATTAAAAAAAACTTTTGGTAGGTTTGCATGTCGCTATATATTTCTCATATTAAAACCAATTGCCTTTCTCGGTTTCCACGATCATTACATTTTTTTCATTTTTTTAAAGAAAACATACTAAAGGAGTAAACATGCATGGGAAATTTTAACTCACTCAGAGAAGACCTGACTGCTGGACAAGCTAATGTATTGTCTGAGTGATGAGGGTGGAATACTCTGGACGTAAACAAGAGCATTTGTTTGTTGGCAGGAGTCCTTCCCTGCATGTCGGTGCACAGCCCACACACACAGGACAGCAGGTGACACATCTCACCAGCACGCCGGCCAACATTTCACTTTGTTTTTAAAGAACAAAGCCGCAGCAGGAACCACTGAGCCAAGCAGACCCTTAAATTCTGCCTGATGAAATGTTCTCGTTTTGCAAGCTGTGAAGAATAATCGCTGTGGAACAATCGATTTGTGTTTGATTGCCTATCAGGCTACAGTTCTAGCGAGTGCAGGGGTGAGGAGGGGGGAACAACAAAACACTGCTTCAGTTATGCTGTTTAATTAATACACTATCTAAAGGTTTTGTTTAAAAAAAAAAATCAAAATCCAATCAGAGCCACTGGTTTCATTAGTCTGTTTGAGGTAAGATGTTACTTCCTGATAGCAGATCATTAGAAGAGCAGTACTGAGCGAGTGATGAATGAAAACACAATCAAAGATACTGAACGCCAACTGGGGAAAAGGAGAGAAAGACTATAGAATGCAACAGTGAGTCTGCGAAAATTTGATGACAGAGCTGCACATAGCAGCTTAGCAGAGAAACTGATTTAATGCAGCTGCTTGAGGTGGTATTTATTTTCTGCTCATTGAGGCAAGAATACAAAATATCCAATTGTCTTGTTTGCATACAGACGTGTTTAACGTGTCATCATTGCGGTGGGTCCAGATGGGGAGTCATTGTTATTTGAGCCATCAGGGTTGGGGGGGTTGTAACTCAGTTAATGACCACTTGTTTAAATCTGCAATTTATTTATTAAAGTAAAGGAAATTTATTGAGAAGTTTCCCCATAAAGTTTTAGCGGCCCCTTATTCCCAGCTTTGACAATATGTTTTTTTTTTAATATTTAGATTTTGTTAACTGTATGAAAGTTTTTCGAAGTTGGGATGAATGCCGTTGTCCTTATCAGAGCTGCTTGAAATTTTTCTTCCTCAACAGCCTGTTAGTTCTGGAGTTTGTCAAGGAGCCACCTTTAGACCCGGTTTCATTCTGAACACATTCCCTTGTGTTTTCTTGTCATAATTTCGTAAATATAGAATTTCATTAATCTTTAATGCAGAAAAAATACAAACGTGTAACTCTGGAGAGCAGCCAGCTAATACACATGATAACTGAGCCACTGCTTTGGGCCTCCAAAGTGAGAACGTCCACATCCGGACTTGGTCTCTTCCAACATTCCTACCAATCTGTGCACAGAATCTCTCCTCTGCTTCCGCTTGGCTTTGAATGGAGTCGCTTTATCTGCCAGCATGAAGACAGCTGCCATTCTTCCTGGAAGTGACAGATTGAGTTCACTGAAAAGGCTGAATATGACACACGCGTGGCACAGTTTTGTGACCCACTACTTGTCACCGAAATGTGCAGCCAAATGAGTTTTCATGCTGCTGTGGCTCTTGTTGTAATTCAAACACTTTCTCCAGACTTTCCCCTTAGGAGAGCCTTGTTAATGCTGCAGGGTCTTTGTGCTGTGTGCCCATCTCCTTAGAGCCTCTCAAACAGGCAAGAGTCAGTGATACGCTTAATAAATCTTTGTTTACCCAGTATTTCTCCACTTAAAGTGCAAACCACAGAGACCCACTTCACTGCAACAGAAGTGTCTCACGGTCTTTGACTGTCCCTTCAGCTTGTTGACTAAGGGCGATCGTCAAAAGAGGAACCTGAGAAATGAGTCTTCAATCATAAAAGGTTTCCGTACCTTAGCATTATTGTTAGCCTCTAACCATGATCCTGTTAGGCTTTTCAAATCTGTTGATGGAGTGACCTTCAAAAATGATTTCTTTCCATCCTTCTCCAGATTTGTTTTTCCAAGTACTGATGCTGACTTGAAGGCGTCTGAGTCTCATTTGATGATCTGTTTTAGCATATTGTGTAAGGAAAGGCTTGAGTGCATCAGAAATGTATTTTTATTAAGTCAAGTATTTGTCTTGGAACTTGAGTCCTCATTTTTGGCTCCTTATAAAACTAGTTTAAATAATAAATAAGCCAATTATTTATTTAGAGGTGCCTAAGACTTTACTTAGGACTATTGTTCTATCTAAAATATGTATAATAATCGGTTTCTACCAATGTATTGCCACAAAACACTCTCAGTTAAAAAGATAGAATAAACATTGAACCATTTAAAACATTTATTTAGTCTATTAAATGAAGCCTGGTTCACATTAAAAGTTGACACATGATTAAAACTGAAATGTTATTTTAATTTGGAATTATTTAAAATATTTCCAATTTTTTTAAACCATTCAATGTCACAATATTTTAAAATCTTTGACTTTTTCTCAGAAGAAACCTTTTCGGCAACTTTCACATCAACATGCAGGACGATGAGCAAAGCCGTGCAGAAATGGTTCCTCTAGCGGTGTGAACGAATGAGAGAGGTTTTCGACAAACATTAAAGTGAAGTGAAGCCATTTGAAGAAAAATTGGAAAAATAATCCTGCAGCCTTATTTTGTTCAGCGGTTCATAACTCAGGGTCTGTGTTCAAATCGTGCGAAACAGGAACAGATGGACGTCGTTCAGAGGATCAGACTTTTGAGACCCACAACAAAACAAAAACATTCAGGTTGTCTTACAATACATTGGTAGTAATAGCAAACAAAATTCTCCAAATATCCATAAACTGCTACCATTCCTTGCCTCAGTGGTTGGAGACCCCAACTTCAGTGCTGATCCTCATCCTGCACTCCAGTATACTTGATATAACCTCGACGTAATAAACACCCCTAAAATCTAACTCTGGTTCTCAACTCCAAAGTTATCGTCAGCCCCCATCTGGCCACTCCTTTCAAATCATTCTACAAGTATCCCTGGTTTGTAAACTAGTAATTATTTTTAGTTTATTGGAGAGGAAAAAAAAGGTTTTATCATCTTCGTATCTTCTACTGTTTTGCGGTCTTGTCTGAAAGTCAGTAGACGCAACGTGCAGAAAGCAAAACAGCTTCTAGTTTTGGTCATAAACATTTTGTTCCCACTATGGAGACTTGCTGCTTTCCCCTTCCGTCACTTCGTCTCTCTTTGCTCTCCACAGCCATAGACGATTATTAAAGACATATTCTATTTTATTATGTCTCTGCGATGCCCTACTCATTTAGTGAGCTCGGGACCCAAACCTCCACAATTCTGTGACCTTGATAGGCTGCTGTGCTAACAGGGAAGAGCTCCATAAAAGCATGATTTAACAGCCCCTTGTGTGTTGATCTTGAGTTAGCATTAATGCTCTGGATAATCACTCTATCAGCATTCAGCCTTCAGACCTTGGGAGAATAAAGGAGAATGTGCCTGAATGGTGTATGGAGAGTGAGAAAGTAGAGGATGGAGGAGAGCGAGCGAGAGAGGAGAGCAAAACAAAGACGACAGGATTTATTTTTCTATTGAATCAAGTTCAAAATTTAATTAGTGGATTTCTGTCTCGCAGATAAATCTTTTGCACGTTCTGATTTTATCTTCGTTAATGAATCAGACGCTGAAGTGGGTTGAAAGGAGTAGCTATCAAACTGGAAGACAGTCGCCCATCCCGACTCCCATTGTTTCTTCCTTGCCCACCAGTTCAAGATGTGTAAAAGTCTTAAAATAGGGTCGTTTTTCATTGACAAGCATAATGTCAGCGTGACGTGGGAAGTTGTTTCCCTCAAATTCTACATGCTGGTGTTACACTGCAATGTCCAAACGGTTCCCCATTTGGAATTTACCAGAAGCCGCTTAATTTTGATTTAAAACATTATTTAACACGGTTCCCAGGGCGACTGGGAAGAGAACATCACTACAGCATCACAGGTCATCCATCTTTGGTAACAGTGATGAAGAGGTGCTTTTCCCACATCTTCGACCAATACAAAAGTGTTTGTTTCTTAAAACGTGGTCTTATGTATTTTTCATGCTGTAAAAATGAAATACAATTCAGTCCGACTGTTTTTATTTCTTCTAGTTTTATGAGAAGTCACAGCTATCAAAGGTTACATTTGAATATGACCATAGTGGTTTCTTTAAAAGCATTTACCGGAACGTTTTATGTTTCATGCAACTGCTGGATTTGGCGAGACTGAACGCCCCCCACCTTTGCACGAACACATCAAGCCCTGCATTAAGGTCCTTTCGACAGACTGATAAATCTTTTTTTGCGTCAGCCTTTACAGGGAGAAAGCACCAGCATTAAACTCCTAGAGGCAGTCGTGTGATGTTAAACGCAGCTCTCGCTTCCTTTGCAATGATACCCGAAGCCATGCGGCGCGGAAACATTTCATCTGATGATTGCTCAGCATGATTGTATCGAAAGCTGAACTGCTTTAGACTCTGTTTACAGCCTGGCGCGGCGGGGGGAATGAGTCTCCCTCATGGTGCTCTCAGGCTGCAGTGGGAAAATGCCCCATAACCAAGCCCTTTGCTTTTGGGCCACTCTGTGGGCAGATTCATTTGTATTTGGGGGGGAAGTAACAATGCAATGCGATATCAAACTCAACCGCATGCATGTTGACGGTTAACAGGATGTTTGGGATTTACATGCCGTGAGTTAGGTTTTTATTATCCATTCTGCTTCATTGACTTCTGTCAACAATCGATGCGATTCATCGATGCTGATCCAGTTGTTAAGTTAAGCTAATAAAAATCAAGAATTGAAATTGGTCTACATGATGATGTTGACATCAATGCTAACGCAGTTTTTCTAAGGCATTCTTTATCGAGAGCTTCTAGAACTGCATGCTCTTTTTAATGATTGGGAGCGGTGCGCACCCTGTCTCTAAGGGAGAGTCCAGCCACCCAGGTGAGAAGCTCGGTCATCCACCAGGGACTCAGAGTAGAGCCGCTGCTCCTCCACGTCGAGAGGAGCCAGTTGAGGCTCGGGCATCTGGTCAGGATGCCTCCTGGACGCCTCCCTGGTGAGGAGTTCTGAGCACTTCCCACCGGGAGGAGGAACCGGGGAACCCAGGACACGCTGGAGGGACTATGTCTCTCAGCTGGCCTGGGAACGTCTTGGGGTTGGGAAGAAGTGGCTGGGGAGAGGGAAGTCTGGACCTCCCTTCTGAAGCCGCTGCACCCGCGACCCGACTCCGGATAAGCAGAAGAAAATGGATGGATGGATGAACTTATGACAAAGAACTGAGTACATAAACTCAGACTGAGCTGAACAGAACAGCTGTGTCTTTATCAGTTTAAATTTTGTTGTAAAGAAAAAAAAAAGATTTTTCACTTGATTTTTATGCTTTCTTTTTACCTCTCTTTATATCTGCCAACTGTTTTTCTCTGCCTTTTGTCTTTATTAGATCATTAATGGAAAGAAACCTGGCAGCCAAAGTCACCATTCTCCCCGGGTCCAGAGCAATGTAAATCCCACACGAGCCGGAGAATAAGATGTTTCCTTCTTCCTTGCACACAATCACTAAAATTCTAATTGGTTTTCCCCATAAGTAAGCTGTTAGCTCCTGTTAGTTTGCGACCCAGGAGAAAAAAGCAGACTGGAGCCAGCAGGAGTCGAGTACTCAATATTTTTCTTTTATCTTTCTTTTCAGTTCAGTGTAAAGCATACAACATCCCATCCCCTGCCCCAACAAGAAGCAAAATAGAAAAACACTCATCTGGATCACCTGGTTTGTGTGATTGGCTCCTACAAAGATTGGAGGGGTGGAGACAATTACATTTCCAAACAGAAAGAATAAACATTTGCACCAAACAATATTCCTAACAAAAAATGT
>CAEGAF010171967.1:0-18165 GCA_903067075.1 Micropoecilia bifurca
TTAGGACAGAGAAAGTTTTAATACGTATGTAAAATGTATTTTTTAAGTTAGATGCTGCAGCTTTAAACAGGTTCGGTGTCAGAGTCACTACCGGGTGGAGCAGAAGCGGCTCAGTGTCAAATATTGCTAAATATTAAATATTACTACCTGTCGCGGAGCAGCGCTTCAACAGCGAGAGCAGAACCAGCGTCTTACATCGCAGCTCGAAGACTTAAATAATTTTACAAGTTATTTGTTTAGTTTTCTGACCGTCATGCTAATCCGGGTGAGTGTTTGTAGCTGTGCTGCTTTACCTGCTGCCTGATCCTCCATATGTCTTTTTAACTGCAGTGAGCCTCGATGTAGCCAAATTGTTTTTATGTCTATTAGCTTCGTCGTGTTGATGCATTTTGACCTGCTTCTATTTTCCGCCGCAACACGCAAACTTCCCCATTCACTCAGTGTTATAGTTACACATCGCTTAGGATTTGTTGCTGCGCGTTTGCGCCGTGTGAAGGAAAGACGAGACCAGCAGGACAGACAGGCTGAGAAATGAGATGCAGGTGATCGGTATCGGCAACAGATTCAATGATCCCAATCATCACCGATTTCACGGAAATCGGCCGATTATAATCGGTTACCGATCGATCGGCACACCTCTAATCACTATCATATTCAGAAGCATCATTCTTAAGTAATTAAAGAAGAAAACATCAATATTAAGCATGCTTCTTTCTTAAATAATTGTTCCCTTTGTGAGAAGTAACCCTTGTAATTGTACATAGTGATATGAATTTCAGACAGATCACTTTTAACAGTGTGCTAAAATGGAGTAACCTTAATAAGTAGAATTGAAGAGCAAGAAAAAATGCCAACTGTAATTGCCCAGACATCAGGAACAAAACTATTCAAGTAATGTTCTCTGCTAAGTCGTCAAAGCTTTCTGCTGACTTTGAAAGTGGAAAAAAAACAAAAACATCTTTGCATCTGAACTAGATAAAATATGCCCTTTTGTGGCATTTTACGGCTGTCTGTGGCTTAGTGGGCTGAATCTTGAAATCTTTAAGTTGCAGATTCAATTCCAGCTTCTTCCTCTGCAAAGTGAATAAGTGGGTGAATGTGACTAATGAGTAGAAAATTGTTGTATAAATTTAGTCCATTTTCTTTCATTATAGACTCTCCCAGTAAGACCGCTTCCAGTTAAAAAGGGATGAATGAACAAAGATAATTCAAGGTCTGTTGAAAGTATTAGCTGTCGACAAAGTTCCACTTGAGCACATTTAAAAAGAATAAAAAGAAAGGCAGAAACCCCAGAACATTTCTCAGCAACACAGTGGACCGTTTTAAAAGTATATTGTACACATAAGCAAGAGCAGCAGGAGCAAAGAAAAAAAGTGACATGAGTGTATAACTGCTCCCATTGGTGATTTTTCATTTTCTCCTAACTGGGCCATTGAAAGTAGGATATTGCTGTCCTACAAACCCCTCTCTCTTACATTATCCACCCTAGAGACTTGAACCATTTTCAACCACCTGGCCCCCTTGCTCAAAAAGTGAAGAACTAGCTCAATCTAACAGATGTAGGCCCCTCAATCATATGAATGTATTTGTTGAGGTAGAATTATTTCTCTCTTTTTAAAAGCACCCTTTGAAAATAATAATAAAGCACTTAATAAATGTACTTTTCTCTAGGCCCATATTTTTTTAAAACAAAATAAAAAATGTTGTTTTTGTGGGTATGATATTCTAATCATAAATGTTATGGATTTTATTAGCTTTGCACAGATCGTCAGAGATAGAAATAAATGTTCATAACATCAATCTTTGTCTAATCTATATAATGTGTTTCACCTAAATAGTTGGGTTACTGAAATAAATTAACCTTTCAATAATTTAATATATTGAATGTAGCTATATAGAGGTACATCAACAGAAATTTTTATATTGTGAAAAGGTTAGTTGTTTTTTGTCACTCATTTCCAAAAGTGGTACTCAAAAGATTTATTGCACATAGTGAAATATTAAGTCTTTATTTCTTGTAATTGTGATGATTATTGCTTACAGATAATGAAAGCCAAAATATAAATTCTCAGAAAATTGTCAAAAACTGAAAAATGAAAAATCTGGTTCAGTAGGATACAGAATCATAGGGAAAACTGCTGACTGGGCAGATCTGAAGAAAACAGTCCCAGACCTCTTCCACAAAGATGGGAAGACACAAGAGAGCATAGCTTAAGAAAGTGGTCGTTCTCAGAGTTCTGTATCCAAGCATATGAAATTGATCAGAATAAGAAAGTATTATAGGAAAAAGTGCAGCAGTTTCAGGGATACCAAAGGTTACTACAGTTCTATGAATCCCGGATGACAGCCAGAGGCGGTACTTCAAGCACTGAAGGCTCATTCTTGTGCATGTCCAGGTCAAGTATTAATAAAAACAAAGTCATTAATCACCTTCATTTTGGCCATGGCGATCAAATCCACAACACAGTGTGCAAGTCTCTGCTTAGAAAGTGCCTGACCTTTCCGTGAACCCAGGAAGCAAACAAAAAGGCTATTTATCTTTCGGAAAGATGCCATGGCATTAATATATGCCTCAAGGGTACAAATAGGGCACAGTGGTTCAGAGGACCATCAGGTCTCAAACAGGACAAGATGGAGTGGCAGGGTACTGCCTGCTGCCAGTGACACCTGAGGAATAATTGCCACATCAGGCCACAGTGTAACACCTGAGCCATCAGGATTCCACTTGCAGCAAGTCTCAGTTATCGAGAGAGTTTGCAATTCCCCCACATGCCATTTCACCCCACCATGTTGCACCCCAGCCCGTGGAGGTCGCATCTGTAAACACAACTTTCCATCGACACAAGAGGGAACTGAGTGGGATCCCTATTGTCATAAACAACCTCACCCTCCACTGGGACAGAGACTGAAGACATTGAGGCCCCACCCGGAGTATTCTAAGACAATGAGTGTTCCGTTTGGGGTCCAGATTCAAGCTGTTCACAAGAGGCAGTACCATGCCGCTTGTCAAAGCATGCTCAATATACTGTCGACCCGCTGGAGTGATGGTCAAGCAGTCATTGAGATGGTATTCATGGAAATGCTCAGGAAGATTGTCTCTTGTGAAGGAGTCAGACTGCTTTTGTCCATATTCACCTGACCAGACTGTGTGGCTCGAAATGGGCGTGATGATCTGGTCCCAGCTTGGTCTCAAGCCCGGTTTTCCTGATCTGGAGCAGGTTTTGGACCGATCTATGACCTGGCACCAGACCCTGGGGCTCAATGAAAGAAGTAGATGGGTGAGAAGACCTCCGTGAAGGACCTGCAGCTGCCCAAGTGCCATCTGGTTGGTGATCATGTCTGTGAAGCCCTGCCAGCTGCTCCCTTGTTTGAGACATCTGAGCTGTACAGTCCAAGGCGTCCAGTGCTACAGAACCAAAACGTTCCCCCACAACTATAGTCAGGACCCACAGGGTCCTCCTACAACGCTCAGTAAGTGGCAACTGCACCAACCAGACCTGGCAGCGAGTGTGAACCATTGTGGAGAGTGCGTGTTCAAGCTTTCTTGTTATAAAAGCAAAGGCCTGCAGAGATACCAGACCTTGGGTGGAGTGGTCCAGTGGAATGGATTCCAAAGAGGAAGACATCAGATGGGAGAGAATTCCCAAACCATGCCATGCAGGCCAAAGAGTCATAGGCTTTGCAGAGAAGGTCATCAGTAATGTGGCACTGAGGCCACGAACAACAGGCATTGTTCATCAGGCAGGATAATAAGGGAGGCAATGGCCAGTTCCACAGCTAGCATTTGCCCCAAGCCAACCCTGTGTGCCTCCAGCATGGCCGCCAGGGTGCTGCCATCCGTTGTCAGACGTGAAAATGCCTTGGTGTCTGACCATCAAGCATGTAGTTCCCGTATATTCTTCGTATATTCGTTTCCTGTATATTTGTTCCTCCAAGGGAGGAACTACAAAAGCAGCCTCTGATCTTTTGCACCTAAAGTAGGCTATAAGCTGCAGGTTGGGCCTGAGGAATACCAATCTGTAAACGGGCAAGAGCCGTTCGAACTGCAGCTGTCACAGACTCCCCCGTATCCTTCTGGGAGGCAATGGAGTCTGGGAGGCCCCAGAGTCCCGCTTTGGAAGGTCCTCACAGAAATGGGTACCAGAGGCCGCCACCAAAATAGCATCGTCATTGTTGACTGATGTTTCATCCTTCTTGTGAGGGAGAGGTTTGGGTTGGGGTTAGGGTTAGGGTTGCAATCAGTCTGAAAGGACTGGAGGAGAGCCTTCATTTGGGCCAGCTCAGTAGTGAGGTGATCTACTCTTGTGGACAACCTCCTTGTATCGGTCCATCTGGCTCACTTCAGTAGTGAAAATGTGCAAACAGTAGTCCGTTTGCACATTGCCTGTCCCGGTGGCAATTAACTGTGTGGCGCAGTGCCTGCCCAGTCAGTAGGCTGCTCCAGTGCAGCCAACCGATCTAGCCTTTCCTACTGAGGCATGACGGTACAGTTGGGGTAAGAGTTGTCCAACAGTGCCTGCCTGAGATGTTCCACACTGAGACAGGAGGGACACAAGTCATGCCCATCGTCAAGATGTAGCAGAGCCAGACAGGTGAGCAGCATAAATTATCCAGCATCATACAGCTGAAAGACATGATTAGCCCGCTAACAACCAGATGTCAACACGAGCAGAAAACACCACTGGAAACTCCATTGCAGGAAAACCCCATAGAGGCTACAAACTCAGCACGAGCAGAAACGCCACTGGTGAGTCAAATGAGTTGCAGCAAATAATGTGGCAAATTAAAGCGAACAGTAAACTACTGCTGTAGAAAAGAAAAACAAAACTTACCAGTCATCGCAGCAGCGACAGCAGAGCTGGTAAAGGTGAAACAAAAGTCTTAAGCAACCAAACTTAGTCACGGGGCTACCAGCAACAAGCAGCTAGGAAAACAGGGGTCACACAGAAGCAACCAGCTTCACATGACCACACACCTATACAACACACCTGTGTGTGAGAAGAACGAAAGGGATTGTTTGCCAAGTCATGTGACACGCCGGGTCATGCGACAGGCAGGTTTCCCCGGTAACACAGGCCGTGTGACCTGGCCCTGGACAGGATACTTTGCTTTCATTAGGACTCAACCTGCGCATGGGCAAGAATGATCTTTCAATGCTTGAAGCATCACCTCTGGCGGTCGGAGGGGATGAAATAGAAACACTGTTTTCAATATCTGTAAGACTTGAAATATTTCACTCTTTGTTAATGAATTCCTATGGGTCTGAAAAAAATGAGAATATTGAACTTTTTATAGCAGTGATTTTTTTAGATGTAGTGTGACAATTTCTGAGGAAGGTTGAAGCAACAGCAAATAGCATATTATTGCCCCAAGTGTTACATAATTTTAAAAAAGATTAGGATGTGATGTTTTTGTTGCCCATATACAATTATTTTGTTTACCTGGTCTCTGAGTCTTTCAGTCTCCCCCTGATAAGCTGCTAATTGTTTCTTCCATTGTTCCACATTAGCGTTGGCCTCATGCAAAGCTGCCACCAACTTAGAGTTACTGTCCTGTAGAGTGAAAAGCTCAGCTTCCAGGTTAATCTCACAAATAGATCTGGAAGACACAAAGGCAGTTTGATATAAAAAACATCAAATACTTTGTTTAAAATGAATATATTTCAACATTCATTAAACTATTAAAGGTTGGTAAATAACATGGCTGGATTAATTTTAGATCATTTAAATTTGTAATCTTTTTGTTGTGTGACAGATTTATACTTCCAATTCAATACAGTACATGAGTAACACAAAGTAATCAAAGACTAAGAATTTCAAGGACTAGACAGATCTGTCTAGAGCTGGGACATAGGAAACAAGTTCTAGGTCCTGTGGATTAGGAGAAGTTCTCCTGACTGCATACTTTATGTCGGCTACACAAGCCAGTAAATATTGTTTTCTTCAAAAATAATTGTGCTGTCTTTAGATACAGTTAAAAAACATTCTGTGAACATATCAAACATTAGTTATATACACACAAAGGTCTTCCCAACTTTGATTTATAGGTGAAAGTGAATTGTACAGGCAGAAATAATTTATTTTCATTCTATGTTTGCACTCTGATCTCTAATACTTTTTCCAAGCATTGCCCCTTCACATCTTGAAAACTTGAAGTTGTTTCCATGGCAACTATTTACCATGGAAACCATTCATGACGCTTTTACTGACTTGGCAATACAATGGTGGGATTTAAAAGTGTGTGGGTGTCTTAAAATGTTGAATGAAGATATTTTTCACTGTTGTTGGATGTATGAGGGACTTTTATTGTTCTTCTCTCCCGATCTTAAAAGTATTATGTTCATGTTATGTACCTGTTTTGTTAATCACAGATGAGCAATAAAATTATTTCTTTGATTTTATAGTTCAATAGTGAAACTTAAATGTCTTTAATAGGTTCATTCTTTTAACATTAGGGAGAGAAACTTATAATGCTATAATCTTATTTGCATTTCTAACAAAAATACCAGCAATACAATTCTATTTATTTATATAGCACAGATTCACAAGAAATGTTATCTCAAGGCACTTCACAAGACAAATAGAAGTACAAAATGTGTAGTAAATTCAATCATACAGATCAGGGGTGTCCAAAGTCGGTCCTCAAGGGCCGGCATCCTGCATGTTTTAGTTGTCTCCCTGGTTTATTACATCTGCATCAAATAATGGCTCATTAGAAGGCCTAAGAAGAACATTGACATGCTGAAAATATTGTTTCTACCACTAGGGAGAGAACTAAAGTGTACAGGATGCTAGCCCTGGAGGATCGACTTTGGGTACCCGTGATATAGACACATTCAAGTTTGTTTCATGCATTCCAGTTAGATTTCTATAGACCTTTTTTAATAAGCATATTTGTGAGCCTGCTGCCTTATTATTAAATTGAATTTCATATTTTTGATTTCTTTATCCAGATTAACTTAAAAATGTAGCTATTATTTTTACATTAAATATCTAAACAACATCAAAGTAATCTAGGGATGCACAAATATGAAAAATTGGACGGATGTTGATATCAGATATTAGTACTACTGTGAGGGCAGTATTTCCCAATATTTTATTTAATACATTTTTTATTTGATTACTCGATTAATCGTCAGAATAATCAAAAGACTACTTGATAACTGAAATAATAAGTTATCAATAACTAAAATAATCGTTTACAACAGCCATAGCTACTGCATTCCTCTATTTAGATTATAATGAGTAATACACTATAAGTTAATTTTATTTAAATAATACATTTTCAGCAACAAGGCAATTCAATCTATTTTTTTTTTATCTTTTTGGGTTTCGCTATGCATTTCTGTGTTTCCATGCAAGTATGCATTGTAGAATTCTTCGATGCACCACAGAAGCCCAACCCACCACCCCATCATCAAGCAAATAATTTTGACCCTACCCAAATTTCAGGTCTGGCTTGAGCTACCAATCCAAACTCTAGTGAAAAATGCCTCTTTTAAAGCATTTGAAGATTAAACATATGTAACGCTGTATTTATGATTTGTTAAAACAGTCAGAGGAACAATAGGCTTAAAAGGAAGAAGAGTCAATAACTAGATTAAAATGTTTAAAGAAAGGGTGGATGGGCTCTTTTGTTTGAATGTTCCATTTTATTACCCTTCTGACAGCATCTTCTTAATCCTCTCCTTCTCAGAGGCCAGGGTGATATCTGCACTCTGGCTGCGAAACAGCTTGTCCTCTGGTCCATTCACACACATCACTGGGGGAGACTGGAGTTCATCCGAGAGGTCCTGAGAAACACGTCAGTAAATGGACTCTCTTGATGGAACGTACATTGTAATGGACAACAAAGTAACTGTCTATAGAGGTGGAAATCTTTTCAAAGTTTTAATAAACTGCTTTTAAAGTTCAATTTAAAATATAGAGAAGCAACCATTCAGGAGTCAAGACTGATGTCCTAAATAGCTCAGCTTCTTAGGAATTTGCAGATACAATACTTGCTAAATTAATTTTCAGAACTTGACTAAAGCGAGTGTCAGTTTTTAGATTTTTAGCTCAGTTTTTTCATAAAGGCCAACAAGACTCACCTGTGAGAACTGAATGAAGTCCAGGAAGTGGAAAAACAAAGAAATTTATCATTAATAACCACACCATGCTTACTGCTCTTTCAAAATACACTTGCTAACAAAAACAGTTGAGAACCAACTAGCAGTAAAAGGGGACTTTCAGACTTAACTGATACAGGTTAGAACCAGGGGTGAAAGTAGGCGAGTACGGTCGGGTATTACGTACCCCAAGTTTTAGCCTAAAACTTAGGGTACGCAGAACCTGCAAGAGAAGGGAGCAGTTGTCTGCTGTAAAAAAAATCAATGGGTTCACTGTGCACCCACAGTCGTGACTAATTAGTTTTTTAAGAACAATCTAAAACATGACTTAATCAGTTAATAAATAGCTTTTCCAAATTCCATACTGTTTCTGAGCTGTTCGTGCTTTACTAGAGCAGCGGTGCAATACGTCAAACTCGGCGGTAGGTGACAAACTGAACACCGACAGGACACTGAGACCAGCACATCCTCCTCTGACTCCTTATTAAAATGTTCATAACTTTATTAAAGAACAAAACATAAATAAAAATCAACAATGAGTTCATATTAATGACACTACAAAAATAATAATCTCTAATTATTGCAGTGGCAGAGTTGTCGTCGGGCCAGGGGGCGGGGCTAATGACCGGGCCCTTTGCTCCCAAAATAACAAAGCTCATGAAAACAAATTTTATAGAGTACTAATAAAAGCCACTCTTATTTGTCGTAAAAATACACCAGTCTACCTATTATAGTATCCAATCTACCTAGTAGTTCCGTTCCTAAGTATTTGACTGATGATGACGGTGTGGATGGTTGGTGACGTGTTTTACCCAAAATACACTTGGAGACAATATCGGTGATCAACTTGTAAATTTGTATGTCATAAAGTTAAATGTAAGAATTAAAATAAAGCCAGTCATGTAGCACAACATTTAGTTCAATATTTTACACCGACTATGATACTAAAAGCAGTTGGTCAACAATGACTGGGACAGCCTACTATACAATCTACCTGCATCATACTCAACAGGTGAGGCCCCATTTTCTCCAGCTCTCATCAGAAGTGATACAGACTTGGATCTCTGAAGTAATAGTCTGCTTCCCATCCGGGCCCCCTCCAGGCCCGGACCAGGGGGCCGCCATCCCCCTGTCCACTCCATAGCTCCGCCCCTGAATCTTCTACAAAGTGTTAGCAAATCTGTGTGTTTTGGTTCCATTACCAAAATAACTAGCAGAGCAGGAGTTTAAAATGAACTAATCAACCACCGCTGTGTTCAGGGAGGCTTATTAATAATCGCATAATGAATATCAAGCCTGAAAACCTAATATTGTAACAAACTGAATGTTATGGTTTGCGCAGGCGGTTACCACGGCAACGAGTGTGTCTAAATGACAAAGAGAGACAGAGAATAAAAAGGTTGGAGTGGTTTAGAGTTTATCGCCTGTTCGGGTTGTTTTACCTTTGTTTACCTTTGCTGTGGCTCATCACAGCCGCTGTAATTTCTGAACATTCAATAAACAACAAACTTGGACTAATTACCTCGTTCGTCTGAGTATACGTCATTCACAACAAACATCAAACACGGTAAATATGTTTCGTTAAGTATTTAACAAACAAATGGCTTCTACCGCGATAATTATGTGAAATTGAATTCATTGTCTAATATTTAGAGAGGAGCCAGTTGACGTGGCTCGGGCATCTGGTCAGGATGCCTCCTGGACGCCTCCCTGGTGAGGAGTTCCAGGTTCGTCCCACCGGGAGGAGGGGAAGACCCAGGACACGCTGGAGGGTCTATGTCTCTCAGCTGGCCTGAGACGCCTTGGGGTTCCTGGAGGAGCTGGAAGAAGTGGCTGGGGAGGGAAGTCTGGGTCTCCCTTCTGAAGTTGCTGCCCCCGCGACCCGACCCCAGATAAGCGGAAGAAAATGAATGAATGAATGGATGGATGGATGGATAAAAAAAAATAGTTTGGATATCTTGCTGGAGAAAGGTTCCACTACCCTTCTCGGTCTCACTAGGGACAAGAGTGTGTAGAAAATGGATGGATGGATAGTTTGGGCATCTTGCTATGAGCTCAGAGTCTGAGAGGCTTTTCCTCTATCAAATTACTTTTTGCCTCTTATTTAGTGTAAATATTGATGTTGATGAGATTTTCTCCAAAATAATAACCTTTTCCAACCTTTATAGCTCCACTGTTAAAAATCAGGAGCCAACATTCACAAATAACATTGAAATAAAATCAAGTCCATCATCTGGTTTGAGGTGATTCCTCTGGAACCTGTTGGAGGAAAAACATCCCAACTTCAGAAGATGAGCTTTAACCTAACAGACTCTGTGGTTCCTCCTGTCAGTATGAGAGTCAGGGTGAGGAGGCACCAGCCATGTAAAACAGGGATCCACTCCATGCCATGATGTTCAGAGTTTAGGTCTCATGGCATCTCAAGGTGTCAACATTGCAGCCAGTGGACTGAGGGAAATACAGCTTTATTTTGTAGCACACTCCGCCGTCCGTTTAACACGGGTATTATCCAGGCATTATCCAGGCCCCGTCGCCTAACAGGACATTGACAATATTACAAAACATACACCGTTGTAATCAGTAGGTACATGAGGACATCCATGCCTGTAACTTTGATCAGATGGTCCGATGCAAGTGTCATGATGTTCATTAATCCTTCAAACAAATTAAAACGATCTGTTTTGGATGGCTGAAACATTGAGAATATGTGTAGGTTGCCTGATAAACCAATTTCAAACAGCTCCCCAGTACTTCTGGGGATTAGGGACTACAACCACCAGTGAATAGCTGAAACACCAAATATACCTTAACACTTGAGACTCCCTCTGATATCATTAGTACTGCTTATTTTAATAGTTCTGACACCAAATATACCTTGATATGCATTAATATACACAGTGGAAACCACCATAGCACAGCAGGAATTAATGGTCATGATCTTCCTTCTCTATGTTTTATGATCAGTGCCAAGGAACAGGACTGGTGCTCCTGGACTAGCTTTGCAAATGCCCGAAAATAGTATGTCAAGTGGGCTGCCCAAAGGTGCAGTTGGTAGAGCTATTGTCTTGCAGCAAGAAGGTCTGAGGTTCAATTCCCGGCCTGGGGTCTTTCTGCCTGGAGTTTGCATGTTCTCCGTGCATCAGCTTCCTCCCACAGTCCAAAAACATGACTTGTCAGGTTGATGGTTTCTTTATTCTCCCCAGGTGTGTGTGTGCATGATTGTTTGTCCTGTGTGTCTCTGTGTTGCCCTGCGACAGACTGGCGACCTGTCCAGGCTGACCCCACCTCTCGCCCAAAACGCTCACTGGAGATGGGCACCAGCAACCCTCCAGTCCCCACTAGGGACAAGGGAGTACAGAAAATGGATGGATGGGTAGTGTGTCAAGTAGCGTTGTGCTAAGGTATTTCACCTTCTCAAATACTGTAGAATTAAACATGAGTGAATGGGTGGATGTTTTGTGAATAATTTTGAGTTGTACTCCACAGAGAAATCTGAGTAGGTGACAACTCACTGTGATTTCTGACTATCCCACATACTAAGTATTTCCCACCATAAGTCTACCTGATCTTGCAATCTTGCAAGTCTACAATACTTGTTGGTGACCTTCACTTACTGTTCTAGTTATCAGAGGACCCTGAAACTGCTAGCAACACCATCACTTCTACCAAATTTCACCTTAACTGGACCACTCTTTCTGGCTGGCAATGCATGGGTTATATTTGGCTGTTTTTGTGTGCATTAAATTTAGTCACAGAAACTAAACAGAATTTGACAATTTTTCAATAGCCAAGCGGAAATACACTGTGGTTAATCAATTTTTATTGATCAAAAGCCAGATCTAACCAACATTTTTATTGATCGATTTACTCTAAGAGGCTTCTGGGCAGCTGAAAGTACAAAATGAAAATGTAATGTCCTGCTGAGTAGCAGACGATAATTTTGTCATTGTCCTAGATTTCCTCACTCTCACTTTCCTTTGAGGCAAGTGACCCAGCTCATATTTCTTTAGATTTTCTTTACACTCTCTCCATTCTTTCTTTGGTACAATTACAGTAAGCTTATGCTCTAGCCTAACATAAAGATATTTTTCAGGATTATTCTTCTTATTTTTGCAAGTTTTGAATGAAAAGGGAAACACTCACCTGAGGGGCTGCAATTGTGAGAGCCGTGTTGGCTAGTTCTTTGTCCTGAGATTTTTCTCGGGCGAAACGAGCAGCATCTTTAATATCCTTGAACTTCTCTGAAAACTTAAAAAAAAAAAAAAACTCAAACTATTTAGTTAATTAATTCAAAACTATGAGTGATGACAAATCAAGGAAAATGAGAGGACAGTTATACTTAGTTTGATTCTTGTTTAATATACCTGATGCAACTGCTGTTCTGTGGCAAAACCCAGTCCATAGACGGTATTGGCTCTGCTGTCAGCCCACTGGCCAAACTTCTGAGATGTCTTGGTAAACGTCATGCTTGGTGTAACAGTGCAGTTGATAATTGCCTGGGTGTGCAAAGGTGATAAGTCAGGTTAAGAACCTGAGATCCAAATGCAAAAACAAAAATGGTACAGTCAATAAATAATTCAGTTCAATTTCAATTCAGTTTATTTCTATCAATTTATACCAATTAAAAACAAAAGTCTTCCCAAGGCATTTTACAAAATTGTTTCTGGTAATCAATCAATACAGTCAGATTCAGTTTCCTATTAAGTTTAGTCAAATGTTTTTGGTTTTGGGAAACCCAGACTCATTGAGTCAACCATTTTTAGCAATAACACTTTATGGAAAACAGATAGCTGTGGACAGTTGATTGTGTTAAGTCTTTAACGTAACATGTTCAATTTGATTTCCTGTACACTTTAGTCTTTATTAAAACCTATGTAAATGGCAAGAAAGTAAGGTGAATTTTATATTGCTGGTTATATACACACAGGAAATTAAAACTTTTTTATTATTATTAATGAAACCTGACTCCACTGCACTCTACCTCAATCCGATTCACACATGGCACTGATATCCATCCTCAGCAGCCAGTCATATCTGGAAAGCACCTAAATATTAGTGTGAAAACACTCAAAATGTTATGATGTTTCCCTAAGGAACTTCAGGGGTGGCCTGGAAAACTTATCTTTATACCTGCATTTAAAAACTGAATGTAGTTGGTTCTAAGAAACAATGAAGGACCACTCTCTAACTTGAATTGTCTCTCTTTTTTAGAAACAGAGTGACTCTATTATTATTATTATTATTATTAGCTAATATTAGCTAATTTAAATAATTAGAACTGCTATCTGAGGAAATATTCTACAAATAAGACTAGTTTGACTAAATATTTAAAATTAATTCCTATTCAGAACTGTCAATAAAAGGGGTAATTTTTTTTCACATCTACCAGGACTACAAGAACAATTTTCTTCATCTCTTCACACTGGACAATTCATACTTCATTTTAACACAAGGGCAAAATTCCTGGGAAGTCTTCATTGGTCTCTCACACTGCAACACACATTTCACCGTACAAGGAAAGGCATCAAACTTTTTGCACTTAATTGAATAGTAACCTGAATTTAACTGCATTATTTGATAACTAGGATCAAATGGAAATGTGGTGGCTATGTCTGTATGATTGAAATTAAATCGACTTATTTTCCCAATTACTTTAAGATGATATCCATCATCATTTGGTGCTTTATCAATAAATTTGATTTAATTATACATCAATATCTACATTTAAAATGAATCCCAATCTCTCTGCTCCATCTAAGGTGGCTAGAAACTTGGGTGTCATTAGTAGCAACCAATTGACCTTCAAAGATCATATTAGCTACGTCACTCAATCAAGCCGCTTTGCATTGTTAAACATAGGCTACACAAACACGCCACCCAGCTCCTGGTGCAGTGTATGGTGATCTCCCTGGACTACTGCAATGTCCTCCTAACTGCTCTCCTAGAATGTGTTGTCAAAACTCAGCAGATGGTTCTACAATGGCACCACATACAGTCTTAAACCATTTGTTTACTGAGCTCCCTTGTCTACACTACATCAATCAAGTCATTGATGTTAGCATAGATTATGTTTAAAGAAGTGACTCCTATATTTTTAAATGCTCTTGCAAGGGCTTATATCATGACTTTGCTTATATCAAAGTAATTGTCAGCTAGTTGTGCCTACATAATGTCTAAGATAATCCAGACGTTTTTCATGTATCATTCCACAGTGGTAATATGACCTACCAAATGCTACAAGAACAAAAACTTTCCTGTCTAACATTAAGAACCATATGAAAACCCAGCTCTTCAGAGAGCATTTCCTACTTTTGTACCAAGCCCCTCTACCGCACAATTCCTGCACTTCCCTTTTTACCTGTGCTCTTTTGGTACACTTTCATCCCTGAAAGAACCTGGCTGTCTGTCTTTTTATTAGGTAGCTTATTGTTAGGTTTGATATAAACTTTGTTGTCATATCCTCATTTGTAAGTTGCTTTTAGTGAAAGCATCTGCCAAATGCATAAACATATTCTACATCTTTACTTCTTGGACAATGGGACTGTCCCCAGAAACACTTACCTGAACAAGAGGAAAGCAGGGTCATCTCAATGTATGTTTAGCAACTTCATATTAAGTGACATAACTGCCTGGCATTAATACTCATGCATAAGTTTTAACATACAAATACAATCCATATTTGACATACTCATTAAAATCAATGTATTACCTATAGCAATCCCTTTGGTGGAAACAGCATCTACACCTGCTTAAAATGTAAAATAATAATAATTTACCACGGAAAATAATTTGCTGAAAAACTTGAGGTACACAGGACAATCCAAACATATAATCAGACTATGCTGACTCTTGACTGAAAATAAAAAAATAGATTATGATCAATAGCCCTTTAAACTCTATAATAAAACAGCCCTAACAAACTTTATCTCCATGACCATGAAATATTCCATTCAGAGCAAGACAGACAGATTTATGTCCATATAAAGAATGATAAATGCCCAGCGGAAATGTTCTATATACCTACATACAGTGTTTGTTTATTAATGTGGAAGTAGTCATACCCTGCTCCTGAAGGTTTCCACATCATCTTTAAGATCACAATCTTGAAACAGATTAAAAGTCCCAGAGCTTTACTCCCTGTTTTACCAGCTCTAAGAAATGATTATGTAAACTCCACATTTCAGCTGTGACATGTTTGGCATAACATTCTGGACAGCCAGAGCAGCACTGAAGATTACTGTGGAGCCAGAGAAGAGTGTTGGCTACTGATCATCATCCCACTCTGCCCTCTGAGAGGTAGAAATATGGGTCATAGTAGGTGGTAAAAAGACCCTCCCCCCAGTCCCTGATGTGACCTCTTCCTCATAATCCAAATCCCTGAAGGAGAGGAGCTCTAGAAGCTCATATGCTGACAGGCCACCCATGTCACCAGTCAACTTTCAAGATCTAGCAAAAATGTCACTTTATAAGGATATTACCATTTGACAGTTTTCTTTTAATTAGTGTCTTTAATACTCACTTTGGTTCCACCCACACTAATAATACGATAGGCATTGCGATTGGCATCATAGAAGAAAGACACTGTCACAGCATGCTTGCTAGCAGGTATCCAGTTCCTTTTGGTGGTGGGATCAATCTGGAAAACATGGGCACGAGTGCTGAATATCGGCTGCTCCCTGGAGAAAGGAAGACAATAAAGATCCTGAAATTGTGAAGAAAAAAAGAAAAGTTTTGCGAGCCAAAACACAAGTATAATGCACAGAAAGCAATGTTGGTAAGAGTAATAAAGCAATTGCAAAACGCTTTTGACATCCTCACTTTTTAGCTTAAGAGAAAAACTTAATATGTGTGTGCATTGGATCAGACCCTCTTCCCACCTTGTCTTTCCCCTAGAATTATTTTCTGCCACTCACCAGCTGTACAAAGGAAGCTAGCAAAAAATGTTAGCTCACTTGAATAATGTTTAGCTTCTCATTCTGTACATTCTGAGCTGGACCTAGAATGGTTTTGAAAAAAATATTCAATATATAAATTATGTACAAAGCAACAAAGTTTGTAGTGTTGATGGGTTGTTTCCTCATTAATATGAAAAACTTTTTCAATATTTCCTCTTCAGCAGTTATGAGATTGCAAGTTGGGGTTTTTCCCCCAGTACTTGGCCATCAGTTCTAATAGCAGAAAACAAGATTTTAACTGAATAAACTATTAAGATTTCTGGACCCTCTTTATGTCCAGAAAGAGAGTACCATTTAGCCAAAATCTGGCCAAATGGCACCAACCTTGGCTGTAATGCATAGTTTCATGTTGTGAGAACATAAAATACTTGCCAAGTATCATGAAGGTTGGTGGAGAATAAATAATTTGCAGTTGTTTGTCAGGCACAAACATAAGCATCTTCTAACCATAGAGTCTTCAGAATCCAGTGACATTGTCTCTGGTATTTAAATCTTGGACCAAACTTGGTCAACAACAGGACAATGATCTTTCTGAAATCTTTCACATTTGACCCAAAATATTCAGTTGTCTCCTAGATATCCAACAATCAGCATAACAAGTTTAAAACTATGCATCCAAACCAATGAAAGAATGCCCTCACTGAAATATTTATTTTTTATTAATAACCCAGCCAAAGTCCAGGGAACCAAACCTTCCCCAGCTCTACTAAAGGAGGGCTGAGGAAACAAGATCCTCAGAAGAACCTCAGAAGAGTGGAGAACTTTCATATTGTCAAGTCCAGGTACGGGATGGTAATAGACTATTACCAGAGAAGACAGAAAGCTGAAATGTAATCAAAATGAGCTTTAATAAAATAATAAATTATGGTAATGCAGCATGGATGTTACACCTTTAAAAAAAACAGATTTATTCACCTTTAAATTTTATCACTGGGTTAATGTTTCATTATATGTGATCAAATGTTTTGAATTATTTATCATGATTTTATTTTGCATCACTAAACCTTGGTAATTTAACCGAGGTGGATACACTTTTCAGAGCCAGTGTAGTTATAAAAACTACTGCATGATGAACAGTGATTTTCATATGCTTCTGTTTATGATAAGTAATGACATAATGTAAAAATGTTATGTGCTGCTATTAATCTGAGGTCACTTATTAATCAACTGTTTGGAACCAGATCCATATATATATATAGATATAGATATCTATAGATATCTATATCTATAGATATCTATAGATATATATATATATATAGAGAGAGAGATCTTCTATTTTTCTATGTGAACCTTCCACCATGACTGATGATTTATCATTTCTGGCTTTCTTAATCCAATGACTTGATGGTTCTTTGGCTTTTAGTTACTCCGGCATTGTAACTATATGTATGCTTAAAAAAATGACCATTTCTAATCTGTTTTACCAAAATTAATCGCCAAGAAAAAAAAACATGACAGAGATGATGCTGCTCATTCTTTTTAATCAGCTATCTAGTTGATGTGCTGAGCTTGAATGTATAATTACTGAAACCAGGACGCTACTTCAGTGCAGGATCTTTAAATGATTGGGTTTCTCCCAACAGAACTGTGTTATTTTTGCCTGTCAGTGGGCATTTATAGACAATCCCATAAGTCAGAGCTTTATCCAAAAATCTTGTGGGTGGAGTTTTTGTTTTACAATTGGAAGATTGTAGGTTTAATTTCAGCATCTTCCTACCACTTGTCAATGTTCTCCTGGGGTCGACACTTAACCCCAACATGCCTACTGATCTGCATATCTGTGAGTGTGAATGTGACTCTCATGTAAACCATCATTGAGTGGTAATATTGATGCTTCATTCTCAATGGTGGCCAGTTCTGCTGCCAGTGGTTTGTGTGGTCAATTGGCCACTGGGATGGACAGGTTATTGGCTTGACTGCGCTGGGTGATGTAGTGGTGGAGTTGGGGTGATGTAGTGGTGGAGTTGGGGTGATGTAGTGGTGGAGTTGGGGTGATGTAGTGGTGGAGTTGGGGTGATGTAGTGGTGGAGTTGGGGTGATGTAGTGGTGGAGTTGGGGTGATGTAGTGGCGGAGTTGGGGTGATGTAGTGGCGGAGTTGGGGT